>JAGVSP010001777.1:0-59108 GCA_022494985.1 Micrasema minimum
ACAGTGACCGATGGCTCTCAGGGTCTTTGCACTCCCGCGGGTCGCCACAACAAGGGCGTTCGTGCTTGCGGAGCTCTCGAATTGAATAATTACATATTGGATAAGCGGTCCACTTGATCGCTTTAACCGTCGACCGAGTACTATGGTGAGCGAATTCCTTACGACAAATTAATACACTTGTACTTTATAATCTTTCGCAGTGATTTCATCCTGTTTTTATTACTATCATGAGAGGTGGTATCATACGTGATAAATATAGTAATAAATCAAATGAATAAAAGCAAGAACGAAAGCTCTTCAAGTTGATGGACATCAATGGCCTTCTCCGTGACGAGTTTTCCGTGGTTTTCTCGTCATCTAAGGCAAATGCGGAGAAGCCCCCTTTTGATCCACATCAGATTATCCCGTCCGATCCTCACCCTAAGTAAAGCAAATTAGAAGCCATGAAGCCTTTGAAGTAAATATAAACCTTGCACATTATAAGCAAGGCAATAATAATGTAACTTATTATTGATAAATGTACCTAATACGAGTCTAACAATTAACAAAATAAATAAACAGGAACTTCATGTTTCTTCTAAATATTAATATTAATGCAATAACCACATTAAGGCTGAAAGTCATAGTCGTTTAGGCAATCTCAGCTGGGACCTGTATTTAACCTCTGTGCGTTGGATTTGAATTCAAATTGTATAATATTATATTTTATTTAACCACCTCAACTAGGGCACTGAATTGGTACACTAATTTCAGTGTATCTTATAATTTATTACGTGAAGGTAAGATGATCAGTCTTACGCTCCAGCCCAGGCCAGGGCATCACGTATAAAATACTATATAAGTACAATTTGACATCTCAACAGAGACGAGAAATTTGGAAGGGAATATGGTTATCTAGGCGTTTACAGCACTGAAGGTATGGACATCTCCGGAAGCTCCGTAGACGGGTTCAAGAAAAGGTTGTTCTTGAGATATTTGTGATCACTCTTGCTTTTATATTTACTTAATCATTGTGTGTATGTCATTCAATTAAGCACGATGTGAACAATTTTAAAGGGCAATTGGTCTACCTAGGTATATTTTTAAATATTTTTTGTATCCTTTTGTCTGTTATTGTTCCTAACAAAATAAAAATAAAAATAAAAAATAAAATAAGACCAGTCATTGGCTGGGTTAAGTGGCCACTTGATGTATTACAACATTCCCCATTTCACCTAGTATTTGATATCCATATCTGCCAATATACAGTAAAATGGGCGCGACGCTTCACATGTGAACACTCTCTGTCATCCATTGAGAAAATTGCTAAGCATTTTAGCAGAAAGCTTTACGATTGCAAGTGAGATTCTTACCGAATTATATCACCTACTAGGAAACGCCTGAAGATGAATCTTAAATTTTTAATTCTTAAAGTATTTGGACACACTCAAAATGTTGTTTATTATATAAGTACTTAGAACATTTATTTTTGACTTAATTCAAATTTATTTCAGCGTGGTTGTTTGAAAAACGCTTGTTCTAAATCCTGAGTAATTTGCAGTGTACTGTACCCTAAGTAGAATGACCGTTCCTGGCCCGAGTGACGTATACACCTAACTGGTTGGGGAAAGAGGACATCACGCCAATTTAGTTTATTGGGTTAATTAATGCGAAAATCTTAAGAACGACAGCTTTCTGACTATACGCCGTGTCCCACAATGAGACCGCGAAACTCCGGAGGGTGATTGTTCATGGTATTCTGAGAAAAAAATCTTTAATAATTAATTAAAATAAAGTATTAATAAAAAGCGACTATGTAATACTGGCTTCTGTTTGAAATGCTAGCGGTGGCGGGGTGGCGGTGGGCGGGGAGGAGTGGGGGTCCGCTCTGGTCACCGAACGCCTTGCCTTGTGCGGACATTCAAAATTCGAATTTCATATCTGAAATTGGTGCAGGTCACGTGGTGTTAGCCAGTTCAAAAATGGACGGTATTACACGCGTGAATTTTTATTTTATTCATATTTTAATCATTTTTTAAGAAATTAGAATTGAGTTTTTTGAAAAACTTTATTAAGATTTTTTTCTCAGAATATCATGAATAATCACCCTCTGGAGTTTCGCGGTCTCATCGTGGGAAACGGTGTATAAATACACAGTGTAAAACAAAAAAATTACCGGGATGCACGGGCATTTGTCTGGGATGAATTTGTTGCAGGCGGGATACCGCTCTTTAATCTGTGGTACTAATTAAGCTTTTATGAGAAGGTGAAAACTAAAACTTTTTTTTCAAGCCACAGATTCAATTTGGGCCGACTCAGGTTGGTTTGGGGTGATTTCGAAACAATTACAGTAAAGTTTTAGATTACACCAGTTTTTTCAGTGGTAGGGGCAATGAAAGCATTTGTTCGCGTACATAATTGGGAAAATGTAATCCGTATCCATGATATAGAGAACTACCACTTAATAATCTATAAATCGTGGTTTAGCTGTTGTTTACAAATCGGTAAAGTTGGCTGGACTGAAAATAGACTCAATAGATCATTAAAGCAGTCCTAGGGAAAGGAATCCGGGGGGCTTGCAACTGACCAAGAAAACTCTATACGTTTAATCTGATCCGTAAAAGTGGCGTTTGCTAATCTATGTGCGTCCTCCGAAAGCCTACATGTGATGGTCCCGTAAAAGAAATTTGAATCATGACTAAGTCTCGTATCATATGGTTGTTGTAAATGGCGACTTCGATCCGATAAGGTCAATAATAAATTTATGTGATTCTCTGGAAGCATGTGATTAACTCCTAGTGGATACATAGTGTAAGACTGATCATCTTACATCGTGAAAGGAGGGTTAGTGCTAGATACACTGCACTTGGTGTACCTTAAATGCAGTTCCTATGCACCATTGGTTCTTATAATAAGAGAAGCAAAAGTAGATTAGTTCAGACGATCTTTTTTCTGGTTTTACGCTTTATTGATCTCTGTACCGAACCGAACCTACATGTGGATATATTATATTGGTGATTTCTATCCAGGTTCCGCGGCTTAGATTGATATTACGTCTATGATGACTTTCAATATATGTTGAAAACTGATTTTCAGCAGTTAATTCAGATTGTTTTTAATTTATTTGTTTACACAAATTCAACAAATGTACGGGAAATGGTATACAATAATATTGTTGCTATATGTCCACAAAATTATAAATGCCGATTCCCATTCAATGCTTAGGTAAGCCCGGGAATGGTTAAATCATAATTGCATGCCT
Source organism: Micrasema minimum (assembly GCA_022494985.1). NCBI lineage: Eukaryota > Metazoa > Arthropoda > Insecta > Trichoptera > Brachycentridae > Micrasema > Micrasema minimum. The sequence continues at coordinate 3,242 of JAGVSP010001777.1, forward strand.
ATCATTCCACAAAAATAACTGCCATCCCATTCAATGCTTAAGGTAAGCCATTGCATAACCATCGTTAGCCTTTCTCGAAGAACTTTCCGGCCATCTCTTTCCCTCACCGACCTCTTTCAGCACACTGCTCGTCGATTGAAAATTTAATTCCACAGATGTACATCTTCATGTAAATTAAAAGATGACAATCTGAAGGAGTTGTAGTGGATGAGTGAGAATTAAAGAAAATACAACTAAGAGTATTAATTTAGTACGACTATGTATGATAGGTGTACCAATGTCGAAATTAGTTTCATTGTGCAGAGGCTCAGATAAACATTATCGACAAAATAAGACAGGGCTTTTACGATGGTTTGGTTGTCCATGTGGCGCGAAAGAGTGAATAAATAACGGCTAAAATAAGTTTAAATGCAAGATGTGCCTGGATGTAGAAGCCGCGGAAAGCCGAGAAAGGACATGGCCTGACAAATTACGTCAAGGATTGATGAACTGGTCATATGAAAAGTTGTAATCATCGTTGAAAATTCGTAATAATCGCGTATTGCATGAGAAAGAGTATCAAATGTAGAGGAATCCAAAGGAAAGTCTGTCAGGACAGAGAGGTAAGGTTCGTTCTAGTCCTCTCTGCTTACCCCTACGGGGAAATGGCGTGGCACTTGTGATAGTTAGTTAGTTAGTTAGTAGTTATTGAAGTTGGGTTAGATTAATAGCTAAGAATGGCGTGGCAATCGATTTACAAAACGTTATTCTGGTGTGGAGACGCTGAAAACCTGAGGACCCCGAGGACGTCACCGAAGAGATTGGTGCGACCGAAATCAAGAAGTTTGCTGGAAGACGGTGGATTTGGATGGTGGATGAATGGTGGTTGGGTGTGGAGTTGACGTTCCACGGGCAAACACGATGATTTGGACACACGTCGTTTACTGGATAATTATATCATTTTATTATTATCAATTATTTATCTAAAACTTTCAGGTTGTTTAGAGAAAATTCTTGGTGGAAGTTTCATTGTAATCGAAATAAGATGTAAAAAAAAGAAATTAGTTTTGATTTGACTTTAATCCACTTATGTTTTGTGGGACCATAACCGTTGTTACCGCTTCCGCGGCATCGTTCAGATCTTGGTGGTTCTTTCAAGTGGTTATAGACTTTTTAGTAGGGGCACAAATTTAAATGGTGGGGGTGGATTCCTTGGAATTTAATTTCTGTATTAAATATAAATTTCAATAGTAATATAATTATTTACTGATGCCTATTCGTCAAATGGAAAGAGTAATTGTTTTTCTATTTAAATTTTTAATTTAATTTTTAAAAGGTTTGATTTTTACTAATTAGTATGTTTGGGGGATACTTAAGTGTACTTACAATCTCATTTAAGGGGGTTAATTATGTGGTTTTTTTAAACTGGAAATTTTTGAACTTGACAAATATAGTATATTAGTAATTAGGACATTTTTATTATTTTTAAAGGATATAAAAGTGCGAAATAGATACGTCTCAGTAAGTTGAGTCCATTTAAAAATAATCACCTCCGTTTAGTGAGTTAAACGGTTTATATATTCCCAATTAATTTCTAGTTTTCATAAGTTTTTTATACTTTTGGTGCAGTATAGTAGTCAGTAGGGCAGTAGGCAGCCGCATTATTGGTCACATAATAACAAAGTGGATTAAAGTTGTCAACTAATTTTATTTTTTAATCTTATTTCGATCAATTATGTCTTTTAAATAGCTCTTGGTCGTGTGGTGTCAGGTTCCCAGTGTGATTATTGCCGCACAAAGGATCTCGCTGGCCAGGAACGCGGTGACAATTCGCCAGGAAGCCCACTTTAGCGGACTAATCGGCCGTCAGAGAAACAAGCGCAGCGCGGGCCCGGGTTCGACGATCGCGCACGGGAACGAACCATTGCCCGTTTGGCAATCTAGCTTCGGCCAAGGACAAAGATATTAACCCGGTTCAAAAGATTATATCGATGGTTGAGATATTCTAGCACAGTAGGTAGCGCATATTGTCTATGTGCACTGAGGTCGCGGGTTCGATTCCCCTACGGGGTCAACATGAAAATATTTAATTATAATGATACTTTCATCCTAATATTTCACGTGTGATACCTTGGGACTGGTACTGCAGCGTTAATACTGATCATCTTGCCTTTCATGTAATAAAATTATCAAGATACACAGCACCTTGTTGTACAAATGCAGTGCCCTATGCACCATTGGGTGGCGGATTAGGGAAAGTAGTAGTGATCTATCTATCATAACGAACATTTTTAGGCAGACAAATTTTTAACTTATGATGTATCTTTAATTGCAATTTGACATCTCAACAGAGTCGTTTTTGTCTTCAAGTATTTGGACACACACAAAATGTTGTTTATATCTATAATTAGATTATGTAATGCATACAACATTGTATTTTCCAATTGTATTGCTGTTGAGTTCCCAAAATAATCATATAAAATAAAACTTTTTCAAAATGTTTCAACGTCATCAATAGGCTTCTACGGTCATCACTAGACATCTACTACATCACACAGTTCGTGTATTGGCCTAATGTGTTGGAGTGTCGTTGGACGGTGGAATAGAATAATAAGTGGTGTTATGAAACTAACCCTAGGAAACGTATTAGAAAAGTAATATAGAAACGCTCCTTCCGGTGAATTTCTGTTCGACGGTGTTACTACGTCATCTACAACTTAAACGTGATGTGCATACTCAACGTCTACACATTTTTGGTAATTTTAATTGAGAAACATAAGAAGTATTGATTCCTTCATATATTTAAATAATTGATCTAGGTATATTGTGTCTTGCAATCGATCAAATTTAATGCCGCATTAAAATTGAAACAATATCATGTATGTGTTGTATGCATATTTGAATCAACTACTCTCCCCGATCCTTCACCCGAATGGTGCTTAGGATGTTCTGGTAGCACCGAGTGCAGTGAATCTTGATACTTATTTTTTGTTAACATGAAAGTAAGATGATCAGCCCTTACGCCATGTCCCAAGTATCACACATGAATATTATTTTATGTGAAAATCACAATTTAAATATTGCATTTTTGACCCTCACCGGGATTTACTTACATAATATGTTGAGAATGGCTTAACGCGGTATTTCACTTACATAATATGTTGAGAATGGCTTAACGCGGTATTTCACCAACATATGTTCGACAATGGCTTAACACGGTATTTCACCTACATATATGTTGATGATATTATAATACGATAATATATACATATATTTTATGAACACTAATCTACATTTATTATTTATATAAATATAAATAGATGGACGCTGTATCATATTATAATATCCGTCCCCGCGACAGCCAACTTTACCGACTTACCGAGCGTTATATATATTGTGTCACTGACATATCTCCAATGGACATGTATAGTATAATATATTTATGTGGATATGCGAGTACAGATATATTATCTGTAATTATTATTGGGGTTAACCTCTCGACAAGATGACGGATGACGTATCGCGTATGTGTGGAGATAAGTAAAGGTGCACACACACACCACATACAACTCTCGGGGTGCACAGTTTACACGGCTTCTCCAACTTTCCGGTATGATAAGAACATTATTTGGAAATAGTTTCCCCTGCAGCTGGTGTACCAATGCAGTACCCTATGCACCGTTGGATACGAGTAAGGGGAAGTAGTATTTCCTGTGGTCAGAATCAGTTGCTCAATCACAGATAACTATCGACGTAGTTAAAAACGTGCTAACCACGGTGTAACGGTTCATTTGACAAGGACACAAGGTAATATAAACGTTAGAATTCTCACTCCGAGACTTCTTTTAGTCAAAGAAATATTATGTTTTTCTTTCGCAAAATGACTTAATAACAATATTGTGCAATAGGCTACCTCCTCGAGCAAGTTGATGTGAATGTTTTCATTAAAATCTTACAGCCGAGACAGTGATAGGGACACTGAAAGCATTTGGTCGCGTATAACCTTATCTTTTTCGCTGTTTTTAAATTAACGAACTAACTAACTAACTAACCATCACGCCATTTCCCCGAAGGGATAGGCAGAGAGGATAGAACGCCACACCACTCTGTCCTGGCACACTTCTCTTGCTTCCTCCACATTCATACATCTTCTCATGCACGCTTTTTTAGCCGTTCTTTCATCATCCATTCGCTCTACATGACCGAACCATCGTAACAGACCTTTCTTTATTTTGTCGATAATGCTTATCTCAGCCTTGCACTCTGCTCTTATTTCGACATTTGTAACCCTATCATACATAGTCTTACCACACATTCACCTGAGAGATCGCATTTCAACTGCATTCAATCTACTTTCATCCTTCTATTTCCAACACCACCGCGGATTAGCTTTAAGAAATCGCTGTACTGGACTGAAAAAGACTAAGGGTGTTATTAAATACGTCGATGGACGTCGATCGATGGAGCCGACATGCGCCACCCCCTGCCATCGATCGATGGCATCGATCGACGTCGGTCGCTCGTATCTAATAACACCCTTAACGGTATAGGGAAAGGGTGAAGCTTTCATAGTTCGAAGAAAATAGACATGAAATTACGCATTTTTTAAAGTTTTTTTGAGGGGGCACGGTCGTTTCTAATTGATGGTGTAAATACATGACATGTAAAACTATTTAAAGAAGAATAATAACAAATATGGAAAACGGACCCTTCATCATGCAGTGCCTTGTATTTTTAATATGCTACCTAATAATTTCTTGGATTGTGTCAAAATTAAAGATAAGGTTAAAATTTTAGAGGAATGGCTGACAGAGGAGTGGTTTTTATGAATTCAGGCTGGTTAATTATTGATTTGTGCTTAATTGTTAAATATCTTTAAGAAAAAAGAAGAAAGATTGTTAGAATGTATGTATGTATGCATGTATGCACGTGCATTTATGTATGTATGGGTATATTATAAAAAATATATATGTGTTTTTTTTTTTCTAATTTCTTCATTTTTTTTTTTTTTATTGTTTTTCTTATTGTTTTTCTTTTTGTTTAGTTTTGTTTTTTTTTTTTTTATATATACTGTAGAACCTTATGACAAAACTTGTGTTAGTTTTATAAGAACTACTGTAAAATTATTTCTTACAATAAATAAATTTAAAAAAATATATATAAAAAAAACACTTATTGGATCTAAAACATTAAGTCAAAGGTGTCTGGTTAATAATAGTAAAGTTTAAAAACCGCTGCCCTAGACACAAGACGTAGTCGACAGTGAAAGTACTCTCTGGAGCAATCTAGCTCATGTTGTTATTACTTGAGTGCAAGTCTGCGGTATAAAGAATCCAACACGCCTCTATAATAATATATGTATCATAATAATATAGGCCTCTGATGCACGCCATGACATTGGTATGTAAATGAGATTAGTTATACTGATAGAATTTCAAGGCTAACAAATTAACGTGTTTTTCTATTGGTTTGATAGAAATATTGCACAGTTATGTACGAGTATAAGTAGTAACAGATTTAAATATCTTGCATACATATTTAATTCACATTCTCTGAATTTTTAGTATAAGGGTGGCCACGTGGGTATATAATATATTTTGCTTTTAAAACAGTGTTATTTGAAATTATGCATATCAAATTTAATGTTCTGATAATAAAATTGGTTGGTTCAATATTCAGCCATATTTTTTGCAACCACGCAGAAAGAACTTTTAAAACATTACATAAACTTGACGAAAAACAGACAGTTTCATTCGTTTTCATTTAAAAAAATCGATCGAAGATTGCTTTGAAAGTTCGAAGGTGTGGTAACTTAAATGCACTGGTATTATCACTCATTTGAACGAGATTGCCACGTGACCCGCGGCCGCTTCTCCATATATAAAGTTCATTTACATATTGAATCTATACACATTTCACTATTTTTAACAATTCAAATTTTGTAAAGGGGGTAGAATCTATCGTCCATGCGCCCAGTAGCTGCAAGACAATAATCTATCTCCCCTACAAAGTTATATCCGTTTACACATAATCCCATCATTATAATCTAAGTGTGTATTGACTTTAAAATATTTTTTGTATCATGTATTAAAATCTGTTTAAACTGTAGGAGTCTAGAAAAAATCCCAATCGTCCATGCGCTTGGTAGCTGCAAGGTGTTGTGATCTAGTCTCTTTATTGTACAGCGCTCTTGAGGCGATTTTCTCGCAAAATAGCGATAATTGAATTCTTTAATAAATTTGACGATACACATGCTTTCGGTCGATGACTAAAACATGTGAAAAAATCATTGCTAGCAATGTAAATACAGGGAGAAATCGAGGCTTATATGCAAAAACGGTCGCGGGTCATCTCAACCTTTAAGCTCATGCTCTTAAGCTTTTCTAAAGCATTATTAAGTATGGTTTTTGGAACGACTATAATTCTCAATAATAATATCCGCGTAAAATAAGAAAATGCAGATAATATTTTGCGCTTTAATAATTTTAAATTAAATATTCCCATTGTAAACATAAATTATAACTTTTTTAATGTAAAAACAATAGAAAATAGAAAAAATATTAAATGATTTGCTCTTATTTCCGTTCAAAGTATATAAAATCTATGTTTGAGTGTTGTCAACTAACAAATTCAATTAGTATAACGAGTGGCCTTGTCGAGTTACCCACGTAGTAATGTCCGCTATTTTTACTGTAGTCCAATCATCGACCAATTACAGTGCTAACTCACCGATACACCGTGCATTCGCACGCACTGGCTAACAAAGTATATACTCTAACAATATTTGATGTTTTCAAACACAAATCAAGTGCATTTTAGGGAACAGTGTCCTGGATGCCATCTCTGGCGTAATGAATAGCTACCTACTGTGTAATCATTTAAAAATGTACAATGTTAAAAGCTCTTATGGGCGTAAAAACAATAAAAATAAAATAAAAATAAATAAAAATAATAGCGTAATGATTATTTTAAAATTATAACTACATAAGGGCGTGTTGCGTGTTAACTTTTCTCAGAATTTCAATAACGTAATAACATAAAATTGACTACTAAGACATTTCATTACTATGAATCTTAAGCCCACTTTATACGAGACAAAATCGTTACAGTTCTCTGGGCAGTTTTGAAAACTGTCCCGTATAAAAAAAAAGCTGTGAGGAATATTGCATGGCCGACGCGACGATTGGCTGATCTGACAGTTAATGTTTTTTTATGTAAACGGTTAAGTAGATATTGGAATATTGTATGCTATTAAAACGTAAAAAAAAAAAAAACGTATTTATATTATTAGCTATAGATACAATTCCCTGTGCGCAAAACTATACGATAATAACTTACGATTGCGCTTAAAAAATACACATATTAAAACGTGTCTTTAGACAGACTGTACAGTTTTCCCATAAAAAAGAGCGCATTACACTAGTTACTGAACAAAACTCGTAGTACAACCCGAAAACTGGGTGAATCCACATCTCATTTGGAGTCAAATGATGTAATATGACTTGATTTTTTTCTTTCTTTCATTAAAGCTTTCATTAGTATGGCAGATTAAGTAAAATTGTACAAATTCTCAATAAAATGCAATGAATAGTATTAATTTCACAAAATAAATTATATTTGATAACAAGTTGCAAAAATTTATCAACAAAAAAATTTATTTACTTCGTACTCAACATAACCCGTACCCACTACGTTACTCACTACGTCATCAATAGGCATCTCCGTCATCACTAGACATCTACGTCACACGTTTTGTGATTGGCTTATCAATTGTATTTCTGTTGAGTTCCCAAATAAATAAAACTTTTAAAAATGTAGCGCTGTTTTACATTGTATCATTCAGGAACAAGAATTTCAGAGAAGTGATATTCTATACTACCGTGTCTAGGTAACTAGTTACTCACTACGTCATCAATAGGCATCTCCGTCATCACTAGACATCTACGTCACACGTTTTGTGAAAGTGCTGGAGTCTTCAGACGGTGGAATTTAGTAATAAGTGGTGTTGTGAAATTAACCCTAGAAAGTGTATATTTTCAGAAAATTTGTATGGAAAGTAAAAATTCTTGTGCCATGTTCGTGAGGAATCTCTGCAAAGGCGCGATTTTCCCGCGGGTCACTCCCACGTGGAAGCCAGGCAATAAAGTCACCGGTGAATTTGTGATCGAAGAATCGGCGAGCAGTGGCGGTCAGACTTACGTCACCGGAGGATGTGCGAGCGCGCGCGAGTGTGTGAGTGTGGGCGTTTACAGTGTGTGGTGGTGGCGCCAGAATTGCCAATGTCTGCTGGGGCGACATCCTAGAGGAGCATGAGCTGAATTATTATTGGTACACTGTCTGGTGACCATTCTTTACCATAGATCTGGGCAGACACCACCAATATACCGACATGTAGTACAGATCGGTGATCGGTAATATACAAGCGTTTATCGACCTTGATCAGATCATACGCATATCCGCTCCCTGTGTGGAGCATATGGAATCCACAAACTGCCTTCCAGCCAAGTGATCGGCCCGCCAGCTCCCGTGCATCTTCCCAAGTCAAATCCACGTCCCGCAGCTCTGACGCAAACAGTAGAGACGAACGAATATCATCACGCCATTCTCCCGAAGGGGTAGGCAGAAAGGATAGAAACGCCACACCACTCTGTCCCTGGCATACTTCCTTGCTTCCTCCACATGCATACATCTCTCATGCACAGCACGCACGCGATTATTTCGACTTCTTACATGCCCACTTTCAAGCATTTGTTTTACTTGATCATGCCATGTCTTTCTCGGCCTTCCTCGACTTCTGCATCCAGGCATAGTCGCCTCATATATTTTTTTAACCGTTCTTTCACCATCCATTCGCTCTACATGACCGAACCAACGTAAACAACCTTTCTTAATGTTGTCGATAATGCTTATCTCAGCCTTGAATTCTGCTCTAATTTCAACATTAGTGCACTATCGCACATAGTTTTACAACACATTCGCCTGAGAGATTGCATTATAACTGCATTCAATCTACTTTCATCTTTATTTTTCAAACTCCATGCTTCGCTTCCATACATATGGGTTGGTACCAGAACTCATTAATTATTAATTTATTAATAAATTATATCAAAAAATATCGAAATAAACATCAACTTGTTTATCAATTTTCTCGAAATCTATGAGTCAAATAAAAAAAACTGCTAAATCGACCCAAATATAATGTAGATTCGTTTCTCTTGTACGTCGAGTTTTGTTAAAAAATATATATATATATATGTGGAAATCACTAGATCCCTCCAAGTGACCCTTTCGCCTCTTTTGCCTCCTCCCAAGTCATAGTCACGTCACAGAGAAAATAGCAAAAAAAAAAATTGTAATGGCCAATTTTCAAAAGTAATGGATAAATTGGTCACCGCAAATCAATCGTATCCTTGAATAATCGAAGCTTCCTTTACGTGCCTAGTAAACATAAGGTCATATATAATATTATACGCTGCAGAACCTACTTATCTAGTGTGCAGAATTTTTATTCATAATATCCTTACATTAGGACCGGGTCAGTAATTATTTATTATTTATGATAAATAATAAAATTAAAATGTTGTCCGCTTCGTGGCGTAGTTGGTAGCTGTTGGGATGCGAGTTGCGAGAAGTTGCTAGTTCGATTTCCAATGGAGTGAATATTTATTTATTTATTTTATTGTTTTGACGCCCATAGGGCTTTTACATAGACATTTTTAAATGTTACACAGTAGGTTCCAGACACTGTTTCCTAAAATGCAATAGATTTGTGTTGAAAATATCAATATTGTTAGTATACTTGTTAGCCAGTGCGTGCATTCTTCGTATCGGTGAGTTGGCACTGTAATTGGTCGATGATTGGCTACAGCAAAATAGTGCATTACTACGGGTAACTCGACCAGGCACTCGTATACTAATTAAATTTGTTAACCTTGTATATTTGTCATGTATATGGGTTTTGCTATCAAAGAAACAGGTTTTTGAAATTCAAGTTCTCCAGAACAGGGCTCTAAAATAATATTTTAGGGATACCCTGGGACACACATGTACAAGAAAATCGCCCGACAGAAATGAGGTAATCCACTGCTACCTGGAATTGAATTTTAAAAATGCTTTCGTGTAGATGCGAATATTTTAAAATTTTGAAGTGGGATGAAATATCCCAAAAACGCACGCAAAAATTAATAAAAAATGTTGAAAATAGCATTCATTTCAAAATCTTAAACAATGACGTCACTCCTTGTATCTAAGTGTAGTGTTTCCGGTTTCCGTTTTTAAACCCCCGTAGCCGCGTTCCATGGCATTTTAATATGGAATACAATATGCTTCTATTGCAAAAAAGATGGCCGCCATTCAGTCTACCTTGAACAGCTGTTAACAGTATATGACAGTTTCGACGGTATATTTTATCTGTGCTTCCCGCGTTAGTTTGCATAGATTTTTGACAGTTTTGTTACTGGCTGGAGAAATACCATGGCCTTAAACAACCGTTTTATGACGTCACTCCTGCAAAAATGACGCAGTTAGTACATAGTTGGTATTTAGCGCGGTATTTGAAATGTGCAACTTTAAAAAATCGTATCTTCATCAATAACTTATAAAAAAATATTAAATATATATTTTTTGTGTTTAGTTAAATAGTAAGTTTATAGAAAAAAAATACTTTAGAAAACAGTGGATTCCCTCATTCTCCCATTCAAAATAATACCATTACATGAAATCACAAATACTATACTTACCATATTGAATCATTCAGCACATAACTCTGAGCTTCATGGCCACAATACACGTAATTCAAAAAACCTCAACATTCTAAAATATCGATCCACAAAATTCGGTAAAAAATCCCTAAAGAACATTTCTCGATCCCAATATAATAAACTACCCCATGAAGTAAAAATAAATAAATCCGCCATTTTATTGTACATTGGCAAATATGGATATCTAATACTAGGTGAAATGGGGAATGTTGTAATACATCAAGTGGCCACTTAACCCAGCCAATGACAGGTCATAAGCCCTGTAAACGCCTAGATATCTATATTCCCTTCCAAATTTCTCGTCTTTGTGGAGATGTCAAATTATAAATAAATCAATTCATAGTAGAGCCTTTAAAAGACTTGTGTTTAAATATGTTTTTCAATGATAGTTATTATGTATAGGATTAAGATTGAATGTGTCAAATTTTTGTATCGTCTTTCTTTTTTTGTGTTTGATTGTGCAATATGTAATTAAAAATGTAGATAATACCGGTCCCCCAAAATGAGTTTTTATAACTTTTCGGAATATAATACATGTATGTTTTTTATATTAATAAATAAAAATAAAAATATTAAAAAAATTTATTAAAAAACTACCGCGGATCACGTAACAGCTCATCCTCTTACACAATTATCTACTTCCTTTCCTTCTTCTAAACCGAACGTTATGGTGAATAGTAGGGCAAATGTGTGTATCTTGAAAATTATGATACATAAAGACTAGAAAAACAACCTTCATCACACGCAAATATTGAAAAAAAATCGGTAACATTCAATTCACGAATTTAAAAAAATGTATTTACGAATTCGAAGTCACGCTGTGCAACAACAACGTCTATTATATATTTGTTGCAGTGCCCTATGTACCAGTTGCTACGTATAAAGGAAAAATGATGTAGGAAGGATTATCCTTTATATCCCGAGATATTTTTAATGACGTCATGCGCAAAACGGTACGAGTTTTGGTCGAAAAATGAGCACATATACCTCGCACCACACTGATATCGTTTATTAAAGCGCTTCTCAATCAAATAATAATTAGCCAACCATAGTTAAATTTACTAATCACTCACTAACGAGTGGAGACTGTTATGAAAAATATTAAAAATTATTAACTAAGTATAATAGATAATTTAATTTACTTTTTAAGAGCATACCACACCACGTGACTCGCGGCCGCTTTCCAATAAAACTTATTCCTCGATTTTCTCCCTGGAATTTAGCATTAGAGCAATGATTTTTTCACACATTTTAAATATCGACCAGATGCGTGTTTGTATTGTCTTATTTTTAAATAGTTTATTCATCTCCCTTAACAAATAAAATATCAAAAAACTAGGTCGATGCAAACACGCATCAAGTCGATTACTAAAATGTGTTAAAAAACGCAGCTATAATGTGAAATTCCAGGGAGAAAATCGAGGAATACGTTTATATGGGAAGCGGCCGCGAGTCACGTGGTGTGATATGTTCTTAACACCCTCCAACTTCGATCAACTCAGTCGACTAATGTCGTCCAATGACTTAAGGGCCGCTATAAGCAAAAAAAAAATATACGAGAAAAAGCGTGAAAAAATATTGTGTCAGGAAGCTTGAACGACTTGATAGATCACAGTTTATTATGTAGGTACAACAAAAAAGCATTTGGTTGTCTGTAAAGTCGGTTTACGGACGATAATTTTACGTGATAACGTCATAAGAAAACATTGATGAAAAATAGCCTACTTTTATGAATTGAATTGAATTATTATTACTGAATTATCATTATTTTGTATAATACAAAGCAGGAGTTAATTGAAAATGTCAATTTTTTCCATAAATTATCATTTTTTTGCACTCGTTAATTTCACTTTCACTTTGTAGCTTGTGTGCTGCTGCTGTCTCCCTTCTACTCGGACGCATCGGCCGATAGAGTGGAAGAAAGATAGATGCGTCACAAACCGAACGCTTAAAACCTCTCTAAACCTCTCTATCGCTTGTTCCGCGCTCTCGCTTGCACACTCGGCTCAGGCGGAACGTGACAATGAGTCATGCTTTTTCGTGTGGCAGCCGGCGTTCATCAATTTATTAGACGTTATCACGTCAAAAACAGCAAGTGTTTACAGCCCCTAAGTGAAGGCAAAATTAAATCATAATTTAACATCTCAACAGAGACGAAAAGTTTTGAAGGAAATATGGATAGGTTTTTTGTCTACAAGTATTTGGACACAGACAAAATGTTGTTTATAAAGTCAAAAATCTTCTAATTTTTTGCTCATAGACAAAATGTTGCTTTATTCAATCTTTAGTCAATGGTCGGCAGTCGGCAGTATGCGGAACATGATTTGAGAAAGCCCGGCGTGTTGTATGTGGTTGTATACGTATACAATAACAGTGTGTAAGTGTGTCGGTCCCCCGGTACATGTGGTAAGTGTGGTAGTCTCTGACAAGTAGATAATGAGGGTCACCGCTGCGATATTTCGGCAATGTCAGGAATCACTTGTGTCAAAGACCCGGCACTGCACTATGACCAAACTACATGTTTATTACTATTTATATTCACACTTGCTAGCTTCTAAATACAGACTTCTAAATACTCACATTACCTTCGCTCTGACCATTTACCCAGCACGGCTCAAGCCAGAGTCACCCGAAGGATCTCTCTCTGAAGGCCTGCCGCGCCGAGGGTCGAGGCCTCATGCCACGGTACTTTCTACCACGGGTCCGGGGACTTTCCACAGGACACGGGAGCTACAAGAACTCGTGTGTAGTCCCGAAGATCGGAATTGGAAGAAACCACAGACGACAAACCACACGCATTAGCAAATACTCGTACAAACTGGATTAGAAAGTTGAAGGAAGGCATGTGTAGTAGACTATGTTACATAAAGGGTAGAAGCTAATGTACAAAGCCATGCATGATTCCGCTCCAGAGTATTTAAAAGAGCTTTGCATTCCAGATAAACTAGCTGAAAGACGTCTCACACTTCGATCAGATACATCTACAGCTATAGGCAGGGTTTTAGTACCGATCCGTAATCAGCGCACAAAATTTGGAGAGCGCGCTCTTGCGGTTGCGGGCCCTGTGGCTTGGAATGCTCTCCCACCAGAAGCGCGCAACTGTGAGAGTGAAGTGATGTTTCGAAAGAAACTAAAGATCTATATGTTCTCAAAATCTTTTGATTAATTTTGATAATGGTATTTTCTACTCAGAAATTGAGTTTTCACTCACTTTAAATTTCCCGAGCCGTTAAATTCAATATTTAAAGCGCCCTTGATGTATATTTATACGAAAACGGCGCTATACAAATTATCCATAATAATAATAATAATATTGTATCTACTGTCATCCGGCGAAGGCGTTTCGGCTGGCTAGGCCATATACTACGTATGCCTCCCGAGAGCCGCCACCATGCTTGCCTATTTTACAAGGCATCAGGTTCTCGGCGTCCCGGTCGTCCACTGTTGACAATTCGTCGGCAGTTTGCGTCAGAGCTGCGGGACGTGGACTTGACTTGGGAGAATGTGCGGGAGCTGGCGGCCGATCGCTTGGCCTGGAGGCAGTTTGTGGATTCCATATGCTCCACACAGGGAGCGGATATGGTATAATGAATGAATGAATGAATAATAATAATAGGACGGTGTAGTAATTAGAGCAAAACGTAAGGCTGAGATAAGTTACTATCGACCAAATGAAGGCCTTTTACGGTGGTTCGGATGAATGATGAGAAAACGGCTGAGATAATTTCGTGTAGAAGTCGAGGGCGGCTGAAAAAACGTGGCGTGATCAAATATAACGAGTACTTGAAAGTGAACATGAGAAAAGTCGGAATAATCGGCGTTATGTGGCGTTCTATCGTTTCTGCTTACCTGGTGTGGTGGTTAGATAGTTACATTAAAAGCTTTTAAGACACAATTATGGTGTTTTAGGATAATTTTGCGCATCCCCACGGACTGCGAGGCGCACGAACGTCTCTATCCTCCAGAAATAAAAAAATAACGAAAGACTCAACGACTAACGTGTAGAAGAAGTTATTATCCACATTTTCAAACAGATTTTTAGAAACAGTGGCGGTCTGGAAAATTTGGAGCTTTCTAAATGCTCAAATTAACAAAGTACAATAAGACGATACAAACACGCATTTGGTTGATACCTAAAATGTTTGAAATAATCATTTTTATGTAAACTTTTAAGTAGATATTGATTGATATATTGAATGCTTTTAACAATTTCCTGTGTGCAAACATACGATAGTAACGTAAGTTTCTATCGTAAGATGCGTTTAAAAATATACATATTTAGCGTGTCTTTTGACAGACTGTACAGTTTTCTGAACAAGAAACTGTACCTACAGTTTTCTGTCCCGTATAAAGTCTTATTACTCCAATAATAGCAATAAATTAGGCAACGAGGTGCAAAATGCCAAAAGTCTGCCAGTACGCCTGTTTGAAAAAGACAATTCTTTCTCTTGGATTTAATGATTCTAAATTATGTAACACTGCCATTTTGTATCTGAATTCATTGCGTGTGAAAAAATTACGGCATTGAGTCGCGAATTGTCGAATTAAGGTCACAGGAATCGAACAGTTGGGTTCTCAGAGAACTGCATCGTGGCCGAGTCTGGCAAAGTAAGATTGGTAGATGGCAGACTGAATTATGCCATGGCGATTGGCGGGTTATATTGGTCACCGAGCGCTGGACACTGCACACACCCCTTCGGAAATTTTACAATCAATGAGGAAATCCACTGCTACCCGGAATGGAATTTTAAAAATGCTTTTGTGTAGACGCGAATATTTAAAAATTTTGAAGTGGGATGAAATATCCCAAAAACGCACGCAAAAGATTAATAAAAAATGTTGAAAATAGCATTCATTTCAAAATCTTAAACAATGACGCCACTCCTTGTATCTAAGTGTAGTGTTTCCGGGTTTCCGTTTTTAAACCCCCGTAGCCGCGTTCCATGGCATTTTAATATGGAATACAATCTACATACAAGCTTCTATTGCGAAAAAGATGGCCGCCATTCAGTCTCCCTAGAACAGCTGTTAACAGTATATGACAGCTGAGTCGACGGTATATTTTATCTGTGCTTCCCGCGTCAGTTTGCATAGATTTTTGACAGTTTTTTTACTGGCTTGAGAAATACCATGGCCTTAAACAACCCGTTTTATGACGTCACTCCAGCAAAAATGACGCAGTTAGTACGTAGTGGTATTTAGCGCGGTATTTGAAATGTGCAACTTTAAAAAATCGTATCTTCATCAATAACTTATAAAAAAATGTTAAATATTTTTTTTTTGTTTAGTTAAATAGTAAGTTTATAGAAAAAAATTACTTTAGAAAACAGTGGATTCCCTCATTGGTAATGGTAATGGAGACTAATGGAAAATAATCAACTGACAGTAGTTTTTGATAAAGGAAAGAATATTGTTATGGCTGCTATGAATTGGAGGAAAAATTATTGAGAGAGTTGTAAAGCTGCGTTTACATGAGAAATATACATGGAGTAACTAAATTCGTAGTACAACCCGAAAACTGGTGAATCTACATCATATTTGGAGTCGAATGTGTAATATGACTATTGAATCTGAGCTTGAAAAAAAAATTTCATCTCGTAAAAGCTTTTGTAATCGTAAAAACATATTTATTTATATTTTAATGTTATACACACAGTGCTATGTTTAATACAAATTAACAAAGAATTTTCAAATTGAGGTAACACATAGAACATAACACCAATCACGTGGTCAACACAATGTACAAGACAAATTTCTAAAGACGTGAAGTGAGCAAACAGTGGTTATGTTATGTCATGTGTATGTGTGTTGTTGTATGTGTGTGGAGTGTGGTGTATGTGTTGGGAAATCTGAATATTTAAGCGCAGGAGAGGATACGTAAAGAGAAAGAGGATACCGCCGTCCTGGCATACCGTCGATGACCATCCTACGGGTGTGTTCGGGGGAGCTGATAGATGCGGGCCTGACGTGGGAGGAGGCGAGAGGGCTAGCTAGTGACAGGGTCTGCTGGAGGGATCTAGTAATGTCCACGTGCTCCACATAGGAGCAAACGAGGCGAAAGAAGAATAAGAAGAAGAAGAAGAAGAAGAAGACGATAAGTAGTTTATAATAAGTTATAATTTCCAAACAATCTTATATAGGTACAGGTACGGGGTATATAGGTACGGGGACCAAATCATAAAAATATATAAATCACTTTAAGCATTTGGGAGTGTCTTTTGAAAAAAAGGCGATGTTCTCTAAATAGTACCTTCAAGTTTTCTATATAAGTAAGAAGGTGAAGGGTCAATATATCTTAAATAGGGACAGTCCTAAATTGACATAGGTATCAGGCTTGAATGTCAAGACAAGTTCAGGTCATCAAATGTCAAATACTGACCCAAATACTTCCACCAACTTGTAGGTAACTAGACCTATCAACTACTGTATGATCTCTGTTGTATATAGTCTAGGGACGTGTTTTTTATCGCATGATATACGGTACAAGCGGGAAACAAGTGAATCTATATAATATTTGGAGTCGATTTTGTGGAATAATTTTTTTTGATTTGACTCATGGTTTTAGAGAAAATTGAGTATGAAGAATATCTCACAAACTATTATTAAATATAATCTCTTTATTTAAATTAATACTATGTGTTAGGAAAACAAAAGCAAAAATTAATTTTAACAAGAATTCGTTCAATTTTACTTAATCTACGGTACTTATGAAAGCTTTGAAAGGAGAAAAAAAAATGTTTTTTTGAAGCTCAGATTCAAAAATCATCTTACACATTCGACTCCAAATATGATGTAGATTCACAAGTTTTCAGGTTGTACTACGAGTTTTGTTACTCCATGTATATGATAAAATATTTTCCAGTCGGGATATTTGAGTTAGAGGCGGTCCTCGCATATTTTCTGACCTTAATTCGGGGATTGAGACGGCTCTGCCGAAACAAAGAGTAACGACCTTTTTATTCGGCCAAATTTGGACTTATGCAAGGAAATTTTCAATTATGGGGCTGTTAAGAGGCGGATTTGGTAGGAGGCCCTAGAAAGGGGCTTCGGAGCTCTGTGGCTGAGTCATTCGACTTGAAAATCGCGTGCGAATCTTGAATATTGGCGAATGATTCGACTAATAGAAGGATGAAATAAAATATAATACAATATGTATTTTCAAACATCGCCTGGTCAAATTTTTAGTAACTTAATTGTTTGTTTTGAAAGTTGTGGTCAGTATTTAAAAAAAAACTAAAACCGAATTATTAATTAGTATTTTCGGATGTAGATTCATTGTTTAAAACATTAGGGATGGAAGCAAGAAAAATACTTTAAATTTTGAATCTTGTATGAGTCACTTCTGCTCCAATTTATTTAATTTTATCCCAGTTTTTTGTAAATTAAAAAATTTAATGTAGTACTGGTGATTTATATGTAGAAATGGCTTCATTTAAAACGATTTAACTTTAGTAATGATAATCCCCAGAAAAAAAAAATACAGAGTAAATATTGGATATTTCAAATCTCCCGAAATGCAATTTTCTAAGTCTCTTTTTACACACTTCTACCTAAAACTAGGTATTTCTTATGCACTATAATTTATTGTAAGGTGTGCTTGGATTTAAATATTCATTTACCCATAAAATGATTTTTTGATTAATCGCTTGGCCTGGAGGCAGTTTGTGGATTCCATATGCTCCACATAGGGAGCGGATATGGTATAATGAAATAAAATTGTAAAATATTTCTCAGGATCCAACTCCTATAAAAATACGGAATTACGAAAAATGCATAGTAAAATTTACACACTATTATATAAAAATCAATTTACTGAAGTGAATTATTATTTTTATTTTTTTATATTATTTTTTTATTATTATATTTATTTAGTACTATATAATTTTACATATACTAATATTATTACATTACACTTATTTTTATTTTTTTTCCTAACTATTCTTATCTACACTAATATTTCTCACACATGTTCATTTTTTATTTCTTCTGGAATCTCCTTATACATTTTAATGCCCTTGTACACGAGACAATTCTGTGACATAGTTTTTCTTTTCTTTTCTATTCTTATATTTTTTGAACCTCTTGTTGCATATTTATGAAAAAAGTCATTGTTTTTTAATATGTTTTGGAATTATCCCTTTAACAATTTTGTTAATTTAATTTAATGCAATCTAAAACCTTATATTTACTCGACTACTTTACTATACGTGTTGGTTTGTAGAGCATGGTATAGTTACCAGGAGTTCTATTATCACAGCAACGATTAATAATTGAGTAATTATAATAAATGAATGTGTTTGGTGACGTGGGGGATCTTTCGCGTATTTACACGTTATGCGGGTAAATGTATTGAAAATATTCGTTGATAATAGAACATCCCTTCCCTGCCGGGGATGAGAATCGAACCAGCATACTGCATTATGCGGGTGGACTGTTGTGAAATTTGCCCATTCAGGATGTGAACAAAGGGCCTTGCGAACTAAACGAATCTCACAGTCAAAAATAATAGTGATATCAGTTTTCTCAAATTGAGAGAATTACGTTTGCGAAAATAAAGTTTTTTTTGTTCTAGAATTTTACTATTACTAGGTACCACTTTACTTTTAAAGGACTATTACTACCACAACTTCCCCTTAACCACTCCTAATGGTGCATTGGACAGTCCATTGGTACACCAAGTGCAGTGAATTTAAAACAGCAACGACAAATCAACTTTTTTCTAGTTTTAACGACAGAGAACTTTACAGTTTCTTGTTCAGAAACTTTGTACAGTCTGTCAAAAGACACGCTAAATATGTTTATTTTACAAGCGCTACCATAAGTATTATCGTATGTTTGCACACAGGAAATCGTTAATATTGCTAATTATATAAGTATGTTTGTTTTTTTTGTGTTTGTTTTTTACGTTTTTCAAAGCATTCAATATATCAACGTTAACACAAATAACATTAACTGTCCGGTCAGCCAAACGTCGCGCGGACCATTCAATATTCCACACAGAGTTTTCACTTTATACGGGACAGTTTGCAAACTGCACAAGAAACTGTACAGTTTTCGGTCTCTCTAGTTCATAGTTCATACTATGTTAAAGCTATGGTTTTAGTTCAGTGAGCTTAACTAAAACCATAGATTCCACAGGTAGCAAAACGGTGGTAATATACAATGCTCGTACAAGCGTATTAAGCAATATTTAGTCAATTAAGCATTATCGACAATTAAGAAAGGGCTTTTACGATGGTTTGGTCATATGGAGCGAATAAGTGATGAAAGAACGGCTAAAAGAAGTTTAAATGCAAGTGTGCCTGGATGTAGAAGCCGCGGAAGGCCGAGAAAGACATGGCTTGACCAAGTACGTCAAGTACTTGAAAGTGGTCATGTGAAAAGTCGGAATAACCGGCGTATGTGCATGAGAAGATGTATGAATGTAGAGGAAGCAAAGGAAGTCTGTCAGGACAGAGTGGTATGGCGTTCTATCCTCTCTGCCTACCCCTACGGGGAAATGGCGTGATGGTTAGTTAGTTAGTTAGTAGACAATTTATAGTAACTATGATTTCGAATTAGAATCAGGATTCGCAGCACTTTATGTACCAATGAAGTGCCCTGTGAAACGTAATAGTAATATTTCATTTTTATATCCCTACAGAGATGAGGTAGAATTTTTTCAAATTCAGGAATATGGATATTCGAGCGTTTACAGGGCTTATGACCTTTGATTGGCTGGGTTAAGTGGCCACTTTATGGACTACAACATTCCCCATTCCGCTTATTAGCGAATATCCACACCAGGTAACATTTTTGATTTTGTATATATGTTACGAATCGAGAAAATCATCCACCAGCGCGTTAAAAGCTCCATCTATGCATTGATATTGAAGTTAAGTATTTATTAGCATTCTACCTCATCTCTGTAGGGATATAAAATGAAATATACACCTAAAATGGGATACAATCCAGATTTGTGTACAAGTATTTGAACACGCCCAAAATGTTGTAATAGTAATAGTTTGTTTGCAAATTTCAAAAGATTAGATAGACCCGAATAAAAATGCTGTGTTTCATTTAATTTAGTTTACATTGATTGCTACGCCTACAGACTGCCCATTTGAACGAGGCCTAAAAGTCACGCTTTGTAAAATAAAACAATCACTAAGATTGAGTACAACGAACTGCGTAGTATTTTTAGATGTGGACCAAATTATATCCGAAGTCATGTAAATACCTTACTGTGATACCAACTGCAGTTATCGTAATGTTTAATTTCAGTTTTCTCTAGGCAATTCAGAAGTGAAAGTTTCCGGGTGAGATTATGATTTTTTTTCCCAAATACAAATGACCTGGAGATAACCTTTAGGCCACGTATCTTGATGCATGCAATTACGTATGTCTTTATAAAAACCAGATTATTATAATATAAATAAATATTAAAAACTTCTTACGTTGCGTAAAAGATGAATAATTAATTATTTTCAAAAAAATACCACATTTTTAAACAACATTTTTTGAAATGAATACAAATACTTGTAGACAAATTGCTCGATTATACCCATGCTGAGCTGATATCAGATATCCCAACAGAGACAGAGAAACTCTGTAATAATACTCAATAAAACTCAATAATATCGGATATCAGCCCAGCATTGGTATAATCCAGTAATTTGTCTACAAGTATTTGTATTCATTTAAAAAAATGTTTAAAAAGATTTACAGAGACATCTTCAGGCGTCTTCTAGAGTAAGTAATAAAGCTCGGTAGGGCCTTACCTACATCTAATAAAAATATGATTGCCAAAAAAAAAAATGCTTTGCAATCTTCTCAACAGATGACACCAGCATAGAAAAATTCTGTAAAGCGGAATGACGAAGAAGATTTCAATATATATGGAAGTTCCAAAATTTGTCATATATGGTTATCAGATGATGGGCGGAATGGGGAATGTTGTAGTACGTCAAGTGGCCACTTAACCCAGCCAATGACAGGTCATAAGCCCTGTAAACGCCTAGATAACCCACATTCGTTTCCAGAGTTTCTCTGTCTCTGTTGGGATATCAATAATATCAAATACCTCATTAATACTAATAATAATTGAGGGAAGTGTGCCAGGACAGAGTGGTACGGCGTTCTATCGTTATATCGTTACTTAGTTGATTATTACGAAGCAATATTTCCCATATACACATTTACATACTTATTATTCTAACATATTTATACCATAGACCTGTTAAATTAACACTAGACAAGCTATTTCAAAGAGAGCTGTCAAAATTTTATGTTCCATTTGTATTTTGCAGTGAAAAAAAGACAACTATATCCATCTTCAAGTATCTAATACATTTTGATTCTGTTTCCCTCTAACAAGTTGAGATTGAGTGAATTGACTCAATCTTCCTGGGAATAGGACATGACAAGGAACGGAAGAAAATAGCCTATCTATGTAAAATAAATATCGTCGATTTATACACAAATAATAATAAATTAGGAGGAAAAATTATATCATATAACTTGTACGGTTACAAGTACCTATTTATCTTTTTTTGCCATTTTAGAAAAGTATTATCGTCGCGAATTTTCTTAAGTTAGGGTAATTTGAAAATTATTTGTCACTCCGAAATATTACACCTGGGTTAGGAATCTGACTGTGTCATAACAAGGTTCCTGTTTTCTACATAGTTATTTCTGGCTACGTATGTAAACAAAAACCCTAGATTGAAATATTTTACCATTACCTAACCTATCATAATCGCTTTATTTAAAAAAGCCAACTGCATTTACTTTAAACATCTACTAAATTGTAGCACATGGATTAGGCCTATTGCCTTAATCAAAGGAGTAATCATTTTATTTTGGCAAGATTAATTTATTTTATTATATTTTAGCATTAAATCATCATCATCATCTCAGCCCGTTGAGGTCCACTGCTGGACATAGGCCTCCCCCTGCCGTCTCCACTCCTCCCGATCCTGCGCCGTCCCCATCCACTGTCTTCCAGCAGACTTCCAGATGTCGTCCACCCATCTCATCGGTGGACGTCCTTAAGGACTCTGGTTTCTCGGTCTCCACACCAGAACGCGTTTCGTCCATCTGTCGTCCGTCATTCTAGCTATGTGACCGGCCCATTTCCACTTCAACCAAGCAATTCGCTGCACCACGGCAGACCTTTGTCTGGCGTCGGATCCAATCGTTCCTTTTTCGGTCTCTTGTTATTCCAAGCATAATCCTCTCCATGATCCTCTGTGCAACTTGCAACTTATGGGAGGATTGCTTAGTCAGAGTTATTGTTTCCGCGCCATAAGTAAGGACGGGCAGAATGTATTGGTTGAACACTCGAGTCTTACAATTACAATTCAGTGTAATTTAGATTCGTGAAATTAATATTAGTACAAAAGAGCAATAAAATACCGTAAACAGTATAAAGATAGGTGATACAGTTCGGTCGGAGACATTATAATAAATTAATCTGGGTGAATTTCCAATAATTGTTTATTTCTTTTGTGTTCATATCTTCACGTATCGCTTTAGAGTTGAAATTTCAGCTGACACTGCGCTAAATCATCGTACTATGGAGATACTAAAAACACTTAGGAAATATTTATGCATTTAAAAATAAATGCAATGCTATGCGAAGCAGACGATTCATTTAAATAGCAAATACACCAAGATACTGACTGATTAGAGAAAATTCCGCTAATTAATTACAATCGACTATAGTAACCGGACAGCTATAGAGTAATTGGAAAGCTATAGAGTAATTGAACAGCTGAATAATTAGATACTGCAATTCTTATAATTTACTACACAAAACTTTTCACATGAAATATTATAAGGAATAAAATTTATAACTAACTAACTAACCATCATGCCATTTCCCCATAGGGGTAGGCAGAGAGAATAGAACGCCATACAACTCTGTCCTGACATACTTCCTTTGCTTCCTCTACATTCATACATCTTCTCATGCACATACGCCGATTATTCCGACTTTTCAGTAGTACTTGACGTACTTGGTCATGCCATGTCTTTCTCGGCCTTCCTCGGCTTCTGCATCCAGGCGTACTTGCATTCAAACTTCTTTTAGCTGTTTTTTCATCACTCATTCGCTCCACATGACCAAACCATCGTAAAAGCCCTTAGTTTTGTGGATAATGCTTATCTCAGCCTTGCACTCTGCTCTAATTTCGAGATTTGTACACCTATCATACATAGTCTTACCACACATAGATCGCATTTCGACAGCATTCAGTCTACTTTCTATCGTGAATCGTCGCATATGAAAACTCATCTGAAGTATGAACAACACTGTGAACCGTATAAATCGAGCGATCTGCATAGTCTTTAAACACCTTTGCAATAATGATAACTTTTTACGAAATACCGGTATTTTATCCTCAAATACCAGTTTCAAAATACCGAAAATTACAGTCGGTATACCGGTATTTCGGTATACCGGTATCCATGCCCTACTTGCGATAAGAAACAAATCAAAGAAAAAGAAACAATCTTTTTCATATTTTACCTGTACCGATAATAATTAAAAGTTTTGAGAGTTTTCACGAGTTTATCCAATAAATCTATTTTATTCTAGATTACTAGTTAATAATAATAAGATCTATTAACAATTACAGGCAATTATTAAACGTAAAAAAAACAAAAGAATATAATATTGTAAAAGAGACACTAAGTACAATGATAATATAAAGGATGTAATAGATTTTTCTGGAATTTATGTTTGGTCTGCATAACTAGGCAGATTTAAGACAGACGTTTTTTGCACGTGTCTATTGAGAGGGCAATTATGATTTTTTTTCAATCAAATATCTAAACTTCAAGTACTTTTTTTTCTTAATGAACATGATCGTAAAACGCCCTCAACAGTCCAGTTGTTAGAATTCACAGTATCCTGACTGTGAGGCCTAGAACACACGGTGAAGCGCAAAAATGACGAAACTTCAAATCTAAGTACTTTTGAGTTACATTTGAGTTTATGTCATAAAGTCCTATAGGAAACCACACACGATGCAACAAGTTTGAAACCCGATTGAAACGCATTTCAAATCAGTTACATTAAAGCTGGCTAGCAGGAAACTCTTGTCGCGTTTGAAACATATTGAAACAGCTTGAGACAGATGACGTCTGCTCTCAGAGAAAACTAATGAGCGTAAGAAAATTTCATCACGTTTAGGTTGCGCCGGCTATGGAAATAGTCTGAAACTGGTTTCATACGAGGAGTTTGGAATAGGTTTCATTGCAGTTGCGTTGCAGTTGCGTTCTGGTCCAGTAACGCTCGTCTTTTCACAATAAAATACAAATAAAAGCCAAAATATTAAAAATAGTCTTACCGCAGAAATCTCCATTATTTTTCTTCTCTGCATGTTTTTGCTGCTAATTTGATTTCAACATAAAACGATGTGATGATTGATATCTATAATATGAAATGTCCACTCACTTTGTAAATAATAATATTGTTTATTTACAATAATCTGAATTTGTTTATTTAAAGGCACAATAAATTAATCAGACTGTTATTTACAGAAAGTTCTTCATGGCAACTTATTTTCTTACACGTGAAAATGAAATCATAACTTTTGTTTTCGTATTCCCTCCCTAAGGGGGTCAATATGCAATATTTATTAGATTTTTTATTTTATTAAAAAAATATATATTTTTTTAAATTACTACTACTACTTTCCCTTATCCGCATCCAATTGTGTATATGGCACTGCATTGGTATACCAAGTGCAGTGTATCTTAATATATATTTTTTATTACATGAATGTTAGGTGATCAGTTTTACGCTTCAGAACCAGTCCACGGTATCACATATAAATATGAAGATGAAAATCACATGTAAATAAATATTTCATGTTGACCCCCTACGGGAATTGAACCCGCGACATTATGCACGGTAGTCAAATGCGCTACCCCTATGGCGGGCTCGATGTACCTACCTATATATTAAAATATGATTTTCATATTAATATTTCATGTGTGATACCTTGGACTGGTACTGAAGCTTATGGCTGATCATCTTACCTTCATGTAATAAAATGATCAATATCCACTGCACTTGGTGTACTGATGCAGTGCCCTATGCACCATTGGGTGCCAATGAGGGAAAATAGTAGTAGTAGTATATGCAATATTAGGTATTATAGATCATTGTTTCTAATGCGTTTTTGAGACACGATTTAAATAAAATTACATGTTTTGTATTAGAACTCAAGGTTTTTAAATATATAAATACGTAAAAGATGTCTCAAAAACGCCTTAGAAACAATAATCTTAAAATACCTATAATTTCATATACATACGTTACTTATAATGGCAGAATACTGCGTAACATATTTACGTTATTTTAAAGAAAATATAATAGGTACTTATGTAGAAAATTTATATTCTAGTGGGTTTCAAAATATTGCCTTCATTCTTATTGAAATAGGGACGGAATATTAGAGTTTTTTATTAAATAATTTGGGACACTCTATGCGTAGTCTTTTCTATTTTTTATCTTCAATTCAAATCAAAGTTATGACGGATTTAAAAATTGTATAATAACAAGTTATTATAATAATTACGTATCTACGTCGAAAAAAAAAATAGAAAGGGGCAGATTAAAATAATTAAAACATGTAATAAAACTTAGCCAAATACAGCTAAAAATGAATGAATGAATTAAAAAAAAAAACGAGTAAAACAATGATTATGATGAAAATGTTTTTTCCAATAGGTAGGTATGATTAAATAATATAATTTGCGGGTGCTAGGTTACTATTCATTTCGCAATACACTGAAAATTGCAGATGAAGTAGGTTCATTCAAAATTGCATTAGTCTTTTATGAAGATACTTCTAAACTAAGTATATTTCTTATGAATTCAGAAAGTAATGAGATAAAATAATAAGTTAAACAATCAATACCGTATTATAATCGTAGGTATACTAAGATATTCACTCTCCGTCGGTCGGTTGCCATGCCGTACTTTCGTCACGTTATTAAATAATTAAACGATATATTTATAATGTCCTTTCTCGCGTCGTTTGAGTGCATATCTCTGCTCGTTACAGCAAATTAAACGATAAAAAAAACGTTTGCGATTAATATTGAAAAAATAAAAAATGTACACAACACTATTGGCACAAAACTTTTTACGCGGCAAAGTGACTGACAAGTCGTGTAACAAAATAACAAAAACAATAGAGCCGAATAGAGCAGCGTTCTTTTTTTTTCAAATAAAACTTCAGCTTCGTTCGCGCGTTTTTGAGACAGGAATTAAAAGAATTAGGTAGGTACTCTTAGGTTTGATAAATTAATACATTTTCGTTTTGTTGAAATGGCGATCGGCTGCGCGCGTTGGATGCGCAAACCAAACTGACATTTTGTGTGAAGAAACTGAAATAATTTGTCGTAGCAATATATTTTATCGCTAGCGGCGGGGGTTATATTACTTATTGAATTATAGTATATTAATAGGATGTATCAACATTATTATTTATTATCTATGTTAATTTTGAGTGAATTAAATACATATTTATACCTATTCAGCTTTAAGTACCTATTTTGATATTTTAATGAACTTACTATCAATAGTTGCTAGCAGTTTAAAAACTTTTAGATTTAGACTTTCAGTATTTAACCAACTAATTGACTAACCATCACGCCATTTTCCGAAGGGATAGACAGAGATAATGGAACGCCACACTACTCTGTCTTGGCACACTTCCTCCACATTCATTCACCTTTTCCAAGAGAAGAAGAAGATATATATTTTCTTAATTGTATTAATTAATAAAGGTACTAGGTGTTTTACTAAGTTGATTGGTAGGTAGGTAACATGAAGCAAAAGTTAACGTAATTTTTAGACTGGGAATAAAATTATAAGTTGTAACTAATCTTGTTTTTAAATAATATTTTTTAATAATTTGATTTTGCATATCTAGTACCCAGATTTATTTTTTAATTTACCTTACTATGATTACTATTTATACTTATACTACTAACCTCTATCGTCCCTGAGTACCTATACAAAAAAATACTAATACTTTCCCTTATCCGCACCCGATGGTGCATAGGGCACTGCATTGGTACACCAAGTGCAGTGTATCCTGATCATTTTTATTACACAAAGGTAAGATTATCAGTCATAAATACGAAAAATATGACACTGAAACTATAAAAAATATTTAATTTTTAGTAAATTCCGTGACGCATAAAAAATTTCAGTAATTTTACCAAATTCATTACCATTTCTAGAAATTCGTTGAAAAGATGAAAATATACGAAAATTACTTTTTGAAAATGAAAATGAAAAATATTGTAAAAACTGGAATGCCTAGATGGGTAAGCTGGGTGCTTAGCATCGATATCGAATTTATCACTTTTTATGGAAAATCATTGCCAGCGAAGAAATTAACGTATGCTAATAGCAATGAGCCATACAGACTAATGAATTATAAATTCGGCCATACAGAGTGATGAAAAATAGCCGTACAGAGTGATTATTTGATCTCAATGTTTGTTTATGCTAAGCACCCTATACAACATTTAAATTTGCGAACTTTTAAAGACAAAATATTAATTCCTATAGCGCTAGAAGAAGTGTCGTTAAATTTAAGTGACTTTTTGTTGTCACAGTGATATATTTTATAATAAAAATGTTTATGTCACTTTGAAACTGGAAGTTCTGTGATGATTTTCACTATATAATTAAGTTTTTTTTCCTTTTGAGGTGGTTAAATAAATAAATAAAAAAGCAGCCAAAGTTTCTTTAGATTTTTTTTTAAAATAAATAATTTTATCTTAAGTGTTTTTCATTGTTTTATCAAAGACGACACAAGGCTCCGATAATGCACATACATAATTATTTTAATAACTAGGTCAATGAACTTAGCATTTTAAAAATTATATATGTAAAAAATATATTCATAACTTCTTTAAGATGATCGATCGGTATTGTAAAATAAAATAGTTAAATAATTATTTAACTAATAATTATTATTATTTACGGTTGGGTTAGAAAGTGTAACATATTTTTAAGAATAATCTGTAATGTTATCTTTGGTTTAATAAATATTTCATGGTCAAACAAATCAGTGTGTCTTAAATTTTTTAAGACACACTGATTACTTTTATCAAATTACTGGCTTATTAAATTACTGATTCCCGTAACCTTACGGGAATCGAACATGTTGACCCCCGTCAACATCAAATATTTATTTACATGTAATTTTCATTTTAATGTGTGATACCTTGGACTGGTTCCTACTTAAGTGTATGACTGGTCATCTTACCCTCATGTGATAAAATGATCAAGGTACACTGCAATTGGTGTACCGATGCAGTGCCCTATGCACCATTGGGTGCGGATAAGGAAAGTAATAGGTAGTTAGTGACGTCCTTCCCCTCAATTTTTCCCACAAAGTGTATTTAGTCGATCATTTTATTAAAGTTAAGTTTTATCATATAAGTTAAACAATTGAAAGAATAATTAATAAAGATTAAATGACCTCTTATAAGTGTGATAAAATATTTAATTATATGTATGCATACATATTCTATCATGAGATAAGAAGCAATAATTTACAAAAGAAATTTTGATTAAAACTTTCTCTGAATATAAAATCACCTTACACCTATATTTTTTAATTAACAACGATAATACCAACATACCATAATTTGTAATCATAAATGGTTTCGGCATTTAATTTAATTTACGGAAATAAAAATTACGTTTAAATATCTGAATCTTAATAGAGTAATTAAATTGAATCATCGCACGTCCGCTGTTGACAATCCGTCGGCAGTTTGCGTCAGAGCTGCGGGACGTGGACCTGACTTGGGAGGATGCACGGGGACTGGCGGCCGATCGCTCGGCTTGGGGGCATTTTGTGGAATCCATATGCTCCACATAGGGAGCAGATATGGTAATGATGAATTTAATCAATTAATTGATTTATTTACTTGAAACTGTGCATAATTACAAAAGGCGATCTTTTCGCTGTGGAGCAATATCTTCCAACGAACCGTAATTTGGTGGACAGAAAGAGCTAAACATTTACCTACATGCTACTAGGACTACTTTTTTTAAATATATATTTTTTAAAATTATTATTTATTTTTTTGGTTTGCTATTGCTTTCTCTTATCCCCACCCAAAGGTGCATAGGGCACTGGAGCATTACACCACATGCAGTGTATCTTGATCATTTTATTACATGAAGGTAAGATGATCAGTCATACGCTCCAGTACCAGTCCAAGGTATCACACATGAAATTTTAAAATGAAAATCACATGTAAATAAATATTTCACGGAATCGAACCCGCGAAATGTAGATGAACATCACTAACACCCAGGATTAAGAAAAAAACACTTTTGATTTTAGTGATCTCACGAGAAATCAAACCCGGAACCTCCGTGTCGTGAGCCCAGCGTCTTGGCTTTTTTTTTTGCCAGCGACCAGGTTTCGTATCATAATACCTATAAAAAATCGTGCATTAAATTTTTAATACTTCAATTATGATTTAATTTAAATTCAATTATGTTATTATCTAATATGTAATGAAACTATTATTAAATATGTAAATTCCTTTGTTGTTACGATTCATTTTCCTTTGATTAATTTTGATGTAAGATACATTTGAGTTTATTTCCCCCCCATATTATTATTATTATTATAGTACAACCACCTTGGTTAATAGTTCAAAAGATCCCAGAACTAAATGTAATAAATAAACGACTATAAATAACAACAACGATAAATAACAAGCAATCATATTTTCAGTGCTATACCGATTGCGTGATACTAATCATCAAGGCGCTTTTTTTTCACGCAGACTCCACTCATTTGCGAGGTATTTTGGATTTAATAAAAAAAAGCATGTATTTTACTTATGGTGTCTTAAATAACTAATGTGACAAAAATAAATCTCTAATAACTATTTACCAGTAACATTATAACGATAACAATCAAGATTTATGTAAGAATACCTAAGTAGAAAAAAAATAAACAAATTTTACTATGGAAATTAATTATAATATTAACTCACCAAAAGTGAATTATATTGTTTTATATTATGGACATGTACTGGGTGCAGATAAGTGAAATTTGTAGCAGTAATATAAATTCAATCACGGATTTTATTGATTTTTAATATATTTTAATAATTTAAAAGTTACGCAAGTAACGTAATGTAATGTAATATAACTGTCACTATTTATGAATGTATTATTTTGTGATTGATTCGGCATTCACTTTGTAACACTTCATAATGAATTATGATTAAACCTTTTCTTGTGTGTTTTCACTCGATGGGAGAACGTTACTCCCCGAAACCAGGTAGTGTAGGTAAATTCTATTTTTATAGAATAAACCAATAGTGACATAACAGTGTATTTAATCATAATTGAAATATTTATTTATTGACAAAGGATATTTGTAACAGTAGCATGCATAAATAATATATGTCAAGTATACCCTCAGCTACAGAATTACACAGATTTTGTACGAAAATTAATGTAGAAAGATAAAAATTAATGAACAAAATTAACATTTCATTGTGGTTTTCACATTAAATGTTTAATATATGATACCTTGGACTGGCTCTGAAGCGGAAGAATGATAATCTTGCTTTCATGACGTAGTACCAAAAGATTATCAAGATACACACTGCATTTGGTGTTGCATTGCAGTGCAGCGCCCTCTATCAAGGTCCGCAATTCCCATGACGAGTTTTCCGTGGTTTTCTAGTCATCTTAAGAGATGCGGAGAAGTTCCTTTTGGTCCATATCAGATGTATCCCGCTCGATCATCACACTAAGCAAAAGAAAATTAAAAATCATACACCCTTTTAAAGTAAATATAAAAGCAAGGCAAATAATAATGCAACAAGAGAAAGTAGTAGACACCTAATTAATATTGAAAACTCGTCACCTATAAGCGGGTACCTACGTAGACACATTTTACAAGTAGGTACTGGCGTGTCTAGTGTCTAGGTGAACAAATTATCTTTGTCTGGTCTTATTGATTAGGTCCCAGACTCCAGACGTAGTCCATATTACATATCGCGTTATAGGTATAGAGGTAACCAATACATCAATCTAGATTATATTATACCTCAATATAGAACTCGGCGTAGGAGGTTATCATATTCCGAATGAGAGGCTGTACCGATCGTAAAATGGCTTCCATCCATGCCATCGAGATTTTGCATTCAGTGATCCACCCCACCGAGACATGAAAAAATCGTATTTTGCATGGGACCGAGTTAGCGGCGCTCACTAAATATGGCCGCAAAATAGCTAACTAACCATTACGCCATTTCTCCGAAGAGGTAATGAAAGCCCCACCCTTTCCCTAGACTTTTTTAAAAACTATTGAGTATTTTTTCAGTTTAGCACAACTCTACCGATTTTTCAACAAGTTATGCCGAGATTTTAAAATTGACAGTGTGATAAAAATACGCATGAATTTGCGTTATGTACGCAAACAAATGCTTTCATTGCCCCTACCACTGTGTCGGCTTATGTACTATAATTGTAATTGTTTCCATCACCCAAACCAATCAGAGTCGGCCCAAATTAACATTGGTAGGGAAACGTTAGTTACTACCCCGATCATTATTTTTTAGTAATTACTACCACCCGTATGGAGACCGGCATACTGTCTCGCCAGGCCCCTCATCCTAGATACCTATCCACCCAAGCATTCTCCGTCAGTCAGGGTCCAATGGAGGGGGGACATGGAAGAGAAGGGATCAATTTAGGAGGGTTTAGGGAAAAGAGGGGAGGGGACAGGAATCCATGTATGCATCTGAAGGGGTAATGAAAGCCCCACACCCTTTCCCTAGACTGTTTTAAAGACAATTGAGTATTTTTTCAGTCCAGCACAACTCTACCGATCTTTTCAACAAGCTTAACCGCTTTCATTGACACTGAAATTGACATTGACATTGAAACAAACGCTTTCATTGACCCTACGACTGTCTCGGATTATGTACTATAATTGTCATTGTCATTGTTTCCACCTGAAAGGGTAAGCAGGGAGGATAGAACGCCACATCCCTCTGTTTTGGCACACTTCCTTTGCTCCCTTCACATTCATACATCTGCTCATGCATGCGCGCCGATGACCTATTCCGACTTTTCACATTACCACTTTCAATACTTGTACTTGATCATAGCATGTTTTCTCGGCCTTCCTCGACTTCTGCACCCCTGGGAAACCAGCATTATAGAGGATGCTGTAAAATGCACAATTTCATGTGTTTAGGTGTGCAAAAAAAACTCCATTGCATTAGGTACATTTAATAATGCGATTAGGCACCTACATAATGTTTCTTGTATTTGTTTTGTTTTTATTGATCATGTTGTTTCATTCTTCGATACTTATGTGTTTGCAGTCGTAGGTACATTTAATAAATATATATAATAAACCTGCTCTATAATATTTTTGCCTAGTTAGTCGATACATACCTACCTTTATTTTCTCTATCTTATTACCTACGTAAGGTATAGATTGAAAATGCATTATTGATTCATCATCATTTTGACCTCTTGTTTCAAAATAATAATGCTGATGAATCGTCATCGATGGGCCAGACAGACTTTACGAGATATTATTTACTGGGTAGGTACCTAGTACTTGTAGTAAATAATAATTTTATATTGTGTGTAACGTCGAACCTAACCTTCCTCAACGTGCCAAACAAACGTCTAGTTTCTCAGAACTGTGTAACAAATTTAATCAAATGAATAAAATGTCTCCGTGAGCACTTAAAAATAACATCGTCGTCCTTTATTATCATTATGTGGATTCCATAATCTGCCTACAAGTATTGTGGAAACTATATTTTTTTATAAAACAGCCCATTTCGGATACTAAAAACTGAAAAGTTAATAATAATGCTTGAATCATTTTATATAGTGATGGTTGCAAGCTAGAATTCAAGTTAGCAGCCCCAAGTTTGAAATATTTGAGTACAACATAAAAACTTCAGTGTTTCTTTTTTATTTATTTTTTAAGTTTGCTTTATTTCCCAAAAAGCATTCACAAGTAATTTTTTTACTTGGTAATTTAATTTGTTTCAATCGTAATTTATTTGTTTTTCGGTAATCCTGAAAATACGAAAAATGCTTGAAAAATGACTCCGTAGGACTTAGGTACTTTCAAAGTTTATTTTTAATAATAAAACTAGGTAGGTACTTTACAAAACGTTGTAATTACAGAACCTACATATAAAAACAAAAAAATATATTTTGAAATTTATTTCTAAATAAAAAAAAATATTGTAAAATCGACTCTATTTTCAAGTGTTTCAAGAACTATTTTTCTATACGTTTAGAAATGCATCTTAGTGAAGTTATGCTATCATGGTTTCTAAGCTTTACTACTGTCATATTTTAACCTCTAAAATTTTTCTATGGTTATTTCATAAATAAAATAAAGTCATCGTGCGCGTTGTTTTGCACTTTTTTACTATCGAAAAATAAATAATATCATTTAGAGATGGCTGAAAGTGCAGGAAATTGGAGCCTTATCGAGAGTGATCCAGGCGTGTTTACCGAACTCATCCGCCAATTTGGCGTGAAAGGCGTCGAAGTTGAAGAAATATGGAGTCTCAACAAAGAAGCTTTTGAAAACGGGATTTCAGTCAGTCATTCGACCCCCAAATGAAAGGATTGACCTTAAGTAATTCAGAGCTAATAAGAACAGTGCACAATTCGTTCGCGAGGCAGACACTTTTCGAATACGACTCCAAAGCGGCCGGCAAAGACGATGACGTTTTCCATTTTGTAGGTTATATTCCGATCGACGGCAGACTTTACGAGTTGGACGGATTGAAAGCAGGCCCTATCGACTTGGGCGCGATCCCTTCACACAAAAGTTGGATCGACAAACACAACTACATGGCATTCATCGTAGAATTGTTGAAAATACTCGCTAAGGAAGGGAAATTAATGCCGCTGTATGAAAAAGCTAAAGAAAAAGCCATGTCTAAAGTTGTGAAGAAGCTGGATCTTTGAAATTTAATTTCAATCCAATAGAAACTCGATTATTCAGCAATAACTAAACTGTTGGAAAACTGCGATGATTTCTACACATTTTTTTTCCTATCAAAATAATTGAGGCACGGTTTGCTGATGAAAAATGTTCCGAATCACACTTTCCCAATATATTTCCTACTACAAGAGGCAAAATCAAAAATCGATGCTTAGTGTTCTGGATAATCAAGGATCCGCTGTAATTATTATTATATACTCAAATATTTAAAGATTTGAAAGTACGTCTCGATAAAATAAGAAACTACAGCTCATCACATTATGGAATAATCAAATTGTAACTTAACTGCCATTAAACTATTTTTTTTATTAAGAACATCAATTTATTGTTTTATTCCATCATGAATTATTTGTCTTGTAATATTTATACAGGTACACGCGGGTCCTACTATTTTTTCATTTTCCTTATTCCCACCCCATGATGCATAGGGCGCTGCATTGATATACCAAGTGCAGTAAATCTTGATAGTTTGTTACATGAAGGCATCACATGCAGATCAACCAGCTCATAATTTAATTTATTAGAGAGATGAAGAAGTTTTCTTCAAACTTGTAAGTCCTGTTAATGCCTGAATATCACAATCCGATCTTGAAAAAAAGCTTTGCAACCTATGTTGAGGTATCGTAAAATAAATTGATGTACGGTTGTCATGAGTAAAAACAATTTTTTAATTTTTATATAGACATGCATACACACATACTCTACGACTTGATCCCCATTTTCAAGCACAAGTCGCTAAGGTTTCATTGAAAATCATATTTACAAGAAATGAGTAAAAAAATGAAGAACTCAGTACGGGATATTTAAA
This sequence comes from Micrasema minimum, assembly GCA_022494985.1. Lineage (NCBI taxonomy): Eukaryota > Metazoa > Arthropoda > Insecta > Trichoptera > Brachycentridae > Micrasema > Micrasema minimum. The sequence continues at coordinate 38,839 of JAGVSP010001777.1, forward strand.
AAAAAAATGTTTATATTAACTCTGTGGGGCAGCTTTTTCTTTGTTCCCGAGTATGCTCATTAGGGTGTCCCTTTTTCAACTTTAGTATTACACAAAAAAAATTGAAAAACTTTGAGGCCTCGTCGGCACTAGTTAAAATCATTGTACACATATGAAATTTCGTATCTGAATAGGCCACAGTGATTGTAAAAAAGGTAGAGGGTATGCGTTTTAAAAATCGAAAAAAATTTTTTTTGGTCCCATACCATATTTTGTTTTCACCCTACCAGGTGTCCCTTTATTTTTTCAACTGATTATTATTTTAATGCATAGGGCCTACTTTTTTTGTATTGTTATAAAACCCTTGTTCAGCAAATTTCAGTTCATTTGGAGTACAGTAACCCGTGCCGACTTGCATCGGAACATGTTCATACAACATGAAGGGAATTTCTCTGATTTGAAAAAACTTTGAAGCCTCGTCAGCACGAGTTAAAATCATTGTACACATATGAAATCTTGTATCTAAATAGGCCATAGTCATTGCAAAAAAGATAGAGGGTATGCGTTTTCAAAATCGAAAATTTCAAAATTTTTTTTGTAGTCATATAAGGGACACCCTAATGCTCATCCTCATTACATACAATTTTAAAAGGAGTATTAAAACTGAATAAATTCATTACCGGTATTAAAATTTATATAATGTTAAAAAAAGAAATAAGGAACATTTTTATCTACAATTAATTACGTATCGGTGGTCACAAGTCTACATTTTTGTCTTCTTCTTAGTCACGCATTTTTCAATAAATTGACTTCTAGAAAATATTAGATTTCTTTATTTTACTCATTTATAAACGCCTATACATACAGGCTTTTCATTAAAAATACAAAACATATTGTGAAATACATAAAAATGTAAAATATTTATAATACGTATGCCTATAGGTCGCGTAATGTAAAAAGAAAGTGGAAGGATGTGTTTGCGCATGTGACCCGCCCACCCCGCGTCCCAAATAATGCCGATAATCGCTTATTGCGCTTATGCGCAGCTTGACCGCCAGCGTTCTTTTTACATGACGAGACCTATACTAAAGTTTATTACAAGTTAACTAACTTGACTAATCCAATGCTAGAGTTGAAAAGATCAACACCCTCGCACTTTACAGAACATTTTTTAACACTATTTTGAGTTTTTTATTTATTTAATGGGTGGTTCGAAGCATAACAATATTTTGCAGTAGTTTCAAAGCATACACGGTTTCTGATGAATTTTAATAAAATTTCAAAACTAAACCCAAATTAATTTATTCGAAATAATATTTTTAATGGGGTGGGGCTGCTGGTTAAAGTAAGAACCATAAAATATTTACTTCTAATTACTTTTGTAGTTATAGCAACACTCTGTCAGAGCAATTCAGCAATTTGACAACTGTCAATTTGTGTACATGGCAGTTTCGCAGGCGCATATAATGGTTTTATTAAAATCTTTACAAATATTATAAACAAGAGGATGGCATTCGTCGCGCCGGTAACTGGTGACGACTCCACCAAGAAGTTCTTGGAAGTCCTGCAAAATGACTTCAAAAACCTCAGCCTGGAGACTAAGAAGAAAAACCCACAAATTCGGGAGGTATGTTTATATCTAGGCGGTAGATTAACGAGATTGCGTGCTAGAAGGCTTGTAATTTTGTTATGACACGAAGAGGGAGGATCCTCAAATGTCTCGCACTGTCCTCAAACAATTGCGCAATGATTCCATAAAAGATTAAAGCCTGAATATGTTATTATAATTTTTAAATTAGCTCTATTTTGCCGTAAAATTAATTTGCGAAATGTTCGTATGTTATATACATTTACACATTACAATTATAAATAGTAATATTAATTCAGTGTCAAACAATGTTATACAAACAATACATTTTGATTTTTTTGTAAATCTCCCTCTTTTATCATTTTTATTATTCTGGAACAATTATCATCATCATCATCATACCATATCCGCCTCCCTATGTGGAGCATATGGATTCCAAAACTGCCTCCGGGCCAAGCGATCGGCCGCCAGATCCCGTACATCCTCCCAGGTAAAGTCCACGTCCCGCAGCTCTGACGCAAACTGCCGACGAATTGTCAACAGTGAACGACCAGGACGCCGAGTTAAAATAGGCAAGCATGGTGGGAGCTCTCGGGAGGCGTACGTAGTATATGGCCTAGCCAGCCAAAACACCTTCGCCGGATGACAGTAGATACCTAGCCGCAAGCTAAAAAAACCAATTATATTAAATATTAACTGCATTAAATTTTTAAAAACACATAAATACATTTCATTCCATATCCGCTTCGTATGTGGATACAATTATGGATTTCACAAACTGCCTCCTAGCTAAGCGATCAGATATCAGTTATAGGGCATTGCATTGGTACACCAAGTGCAGTGCAATTTGATAATTTTTATTATATGAAGGTAAGATGGTCCAGTTTTAAATATCCTTATAAAAACTACATGAAAATAAATATTTCATGTTGACCTCCAACGAGAATTGAACCCACGACCTCATGCACGGTAGCCAAATGGCTAACCACTACACCATGAGGCGGACAAAATTTTTAAGCATATAAATATTTTTTATTTTACGTATTCATCGCAGAATGAAGTGATTAAATTACAAAGTTACTAATATATTCTTAACACATTAATGTTAATTCACACATATTAGCGCTATTACATCTTGAAGATATTAATTGCAATGATACTGTGTGATAATTGTTTATGACTTAATCTTGTATGTCACGTTTTAAAATTTTATTATTAACTTATTACAATGTAATGGCAGAACCCATCTTAGCCTTAAACCACAAAACCAAAGATTGACTGATTTATCTTTAAACTATCGTAAGCGAATTGATAAAACCTACCGTGATGTTTCAGGCACAAAACTTTTAGAAAGAGGGGTCAAAAAATGGCTAATATAATTAATTTCAGGCACACGGGCTACCAATTTTATTAACTTCAGGCACAAAACTTTTAGAAAAAGGGTTAAAAATGGCTAAATTCAATTAATTTCAGGCACAAAACTTTTAGAAAGAGGGGTAAAAAATGGCTAAAATTTAATTAATTAATTTATTTACATTTCTTGTATGAAACATAATCTGTTTTATTGACAACATTTTGAGTGTGTCCAAATACTTATAGACTTGCACTTGCACTTGCACTTGCAATCATAAAGGTTTCTGCTAAAATGCTTAGCAATTTTTCTCAATGGATGACAGAGAGTGTTCACATGTGAAGCGTCGCGCCATTTTATTGTATAATTTGCAGATATGGATATCAAATACTAGGGGAAATGGGGAATGTTTGTAATACATCAAGTGGCCACTTAACCCAGCCAATGACAGGTCATAAGCCCTGTAAACCGCCTTGATATCCATATTCCCTTCCAAATTTCTCGTCTCTGTTGAGATGTCAAATTGTTCTTATTGAACTTACAGATTGATATTTTTTTTTTTTTTTTTATTTATTTCAAAAGAAAATTTTTGTTTACATTGATTAACATTTAAACACATATATGTACAATAAAAAATATATATATATAAACAAAAAATCCCACCAAGGCATAGCCTGTTTGTGGGTATACTGTGAAAAACATACAGTGTGCACGTGGCAAAAGAGAAAGATAAAGTAATTTAAAAAAAATGGAAAAATGAAAATAGCAGTATATAATATATAAACAAGATAGTCAAAAAACAAATGAACACAAGATATTGGTATCTTTATACCGGAAGAAGAAGAGGGAAATAATTTATAATATATAAAATAAAAAAATTAAAAAAATAAAAATGACGTAGATTATGTTATAGTTATTGTCTTTAAAGTAAGAATGATTCTACCTTTACACTATGTATCCATATGTTTTATTATTTCAGTCATGTGACGAAGCAATTGAAAAGCTGTCCTTGGCATCCAACAATCCTCAAGCTTCTCTGTACGGAGTAGTTAACCAGATACTGTACCCACTGGTGCAAGGATGCGAATCCAAGGATATCAAGATCATAAAGGTAAATTACATTCATAAAGTCTGGCATTACATTGACTGTGCAAAATTTTAAAAACAAGTGGGGTTTTTATTTTTTTATGGACATATATACAACTGACTTAAAAACCTTGGTATGTTTTCATCCTATTTCTGTCTCGGGACCATGCAGCGCCTCATCGCAGGCCGTGGCGGTGGATGCCCGGGGGGCGCGGCACATCGTGGACTGCCTGGCCGCGCTGGGGGCGTGCGGGGGCCTGGAGCCCCGCCTACTGCAGACCGCAGCCCTGCTCCTCACCACCTCCGATCTCGTGCGAGAGGAGAAACCCTCGCTAGGGTGAGTCAATAGTGTATGAACAGGACTAAAGAAAAACACAGCAATAATGGTGTAAAACAAATTCAATGTCATTTTTACATATTGTATATTATCGTCATTCAGCCAAATCGGTTATAGCGTTGGAATTGTTATTGTTTCGTTTATAATATATATTTTTATACAATATGATTCAAGGAATTAATAAATATCTTTTTTAGACTCTGGTGGTGTGCCTGCGCCTCCAGGAGGCCCCCGGCGGGGCGCAGCATGCGGCGGGGGCGACAGTAAGACAGCTTGTGTCTTTGGTATTTGAAAGAGCCGCCAACGACTGCAAAGGTTTGTAAAAAATTATGAAAATAATAGGTAATATTAGGTATTATTCATATGAAAATCACTTACCACAGACAGAAAATATGACAGAAGACCAAAAAAAAACTTGACTGACCTAAAGGATAAGACATAATAATCTATGTACCTTATTTTTGCTGGTTTTTATATAGTCATGGTATTTTAGGGGACAACTTTAGAGCGTTGAATCGGTGGAGTTGAAGTCGGCTAACAGTTTAAGGCACCAAGGATCTTCCCGCCGTGTGCTGCAGATGCTTACCTCATGTTCCAGGTAAAAATACAATTTTTCCATTGTAAAAGTAAAAAACTGGGGAACGTTTAGAATTGGGTTCTTTCATTCTTTTTTATTTCATTTCAAAAAATGATTGAGAAAATTACTATATCAATGGAAATATTTTTACGAAGTCTATAATGAATTTTAGCGGGGGGGGGGGGTAGAGCTAGCCACTCTTTCTCAAATTCGCGCTCGCAAAATTCCTCCATTTTAGCAGCGCATTGCAAGTGTGACGATTCACAGGCAATATAGGCGCTCACTACCTCTCCGTATGCTACGGAATATGACTTTCAACGCTTTCCACAGTAGCGGGTATATGGAAGTCCATTAGCCAATAACGGCTTCGTTAAAAGTCACTCGTTTAATTTCTGTATTATTAAAAACATAATTTTATATAAATGAAAACACAAATTTTTGATTTCATTGTTTGTTTATAATTGTTGGAATATGTAAAAAATTACTTAAAATGACTTATAGCGTTTTCAAGGATATTCATGTTATCAGGAAGATCCCTAATGTATATAAGCTTCTCTATATATTAATTAGCGTGGTATCAGCAAGAATATTCCCGATTTGCATACACCGAAAATTCTAGAAGGATGTCCTTTTTTATAAAAACGCAATCGGCTGTTGCAGGGGGTTCAGGTATTCGAAAAAATAAAAATGCAAAAGATGGACACAAACTGTCGACTGTCCAACATCCTAAACGCAACTGTGATGTTTTTTGTCTTCTCCTTGTAAACTGGCCCGAACTTGGAGTTTAACCATTTTCTTGATTAGCAACCGATATGTTAGTGTCTCTTTTTGACACAATTTGATTCGGTTTGTTTAGGACATCGTCCAGTTGGTGAATGGTGACCAAGCCCCCATTGGTCGGTCGGCAGTGACGGATATCTCCCAAGACGTTCGGACTGGAACTTCTGGAAACTTTAACTCACAGACTACTCGGCGATTTTTTCACGGTCAGCGTATTCCGAGTGTATACAATATGACTTATTTACACGGACGAATGACGCAGAGAAAGAGCTGTAAAAAGGGTTACTTCAAGTCTTTAAAACAATCAACTAAAATATTATCAGCTTCCGGGAAAGAGGACTGTCGATCACAATCAACTGAACCTTTCTCACTCAACCTTTTTACACATTTGGTGTTGGAACATAAGTTGATACGTTCGTGAGAAAAATTGCAGACTTAATGTTTTTTCATAATTATAATACATGGCAAAGTTGATTCTATATTCTGCATGGAAAATAATGACTTTGAATATTCCAAGTCGGCGCGTTGAGAATCCACATAAACAACATTTTGTCCCAACTATTGGAACAATAAACTTGGAGGCACTTCAATTCTTTAACTCGCATGTTAAGATGTCCTAGAAAGAACATTTAAATAATTGATGTATTTAATGATGGATGTGGTGAATTCAACGAGTATCTTGAAAACTATTTTCAATATTTTATTACATAGTTTGTAATGATATTAATATTTTTAACAATTTCAATTATTTTCTTTGGTACTTTAATGTAATTACTGATTATAACAGTTTTATATGTTTTCTTAGTTTGTAATGTTTTAATAATTTTTATAATACTTTCAATATTCATTACCATTAGTATGTAGGGTTTTAATATGTAAGTTATTATATTTATATCTAGTTTGGTTATGTTTTAATAGTTTAATAATAATTTCAGTAGTTTTACTAGTAAGTAGTGTGTTTAATATATCAATAATAATTTTCAATAACATCGTGGTAATGTAAAGTTTTAATATTTAAAACAATGTAGAGTCTGCCAATACCCAGCTCTTGGCTTATTGGCCAGTCCAGGACCATAAATATGTAACCTTAATGTGTTCACTTTAATTAAATAAATAAATAAATCTTTTTATAACCTCTGATTGAACATCTTTATGCAAAGTACTTAAGCAGTTTGTTAAATCCAGTAAATTGTATACGGAGTATTATAATACTGTGTAATTCTGTAATTGTATGTGCAATAAAACCGTGTATGTAACATATTATGTTAATATGATAGAATGATAGATATTGACACATTGTAGAGGTACCTGTAATTATATAAATAAACTGATTTTGGAGGTGTCATAATATCTTCACTGGTATTCTTACATTAGTTCTGAGCTATTGAAAGTGGTCGTTATCAAGGGCTTATTGACGCAATCTCTAAAATGTGGTCACGAAACATTTAATCAAGTTTCTGTCCAGATCACAGGAATTGTGCGACAGACAACGCTTTGCAAAAACAAAGCTAAGTGAGGGAGTCTTATTTCGTGCAAATTACCCCAACATACATAATACGTAATTGATGTAGACTCAAATCCCTATTTGTAATCACTGTCGATATGCTCTTCTTAGATCCAAAGACGCCCAAATAGCGATTGCGGATATATGCTTAACAGTGTATGTCAAAATGACGCAGATTCCTTATATGGTCGTGGATGGTTTTCTCATTAAATGTTTGTTTGTTTGCAGATACGGAGTTCTCGTTTCTTGATGAAGAGAGCAGTGTGCCCGCCTTGATCATTCCCGCTGTCTCGCCGTACCGTGAAAGTACCGCGCGGGCGCGCAGGGCGCGGGGCGGCGGCGCGGGCGGCGGGCAGACGGCGCCCGCGCACCACCAGCTGCGCCCGCATGTTCCGCGTCACGTGCCGCCTGCTGCGCATGCTGTCCTCCATCCTGCACCACTACCACTCCATATTGGTGAGTAGCGCTTCCTGCTGAAGAGAAGGTCCCTCAGCGCCGGAGATGATGATGATGAGGCGGTTGATGCAGTTGGTTCCTGTCTCGCTATCAGTGGATCACAATTCTCAGTACGAAGAAAAATAATCAATCCAAAGTATCTTTCTCCATGTTGATGACAGTTGATTTTTATCTTGGATTCCAGGTTACCGAGTGCGAAATATTCCTATCTCTCACCATCAAGTTTCTGGACCCAGACAAGCCGCTGTTGGCAGCGAGCGCTTCGCTCTAGAAGTCCTGCACAAGATGGCCATTAGACCAGGTAAGTTCAAAATAAAATAAATATTGAAAAATGTGAATCACTAAACGATTTTGGAAGTAATGGTTTTGCTCATTTTTATCATACTTGCAATTTCTTAACCACTTATTTTTCTTGTTTTTCTCTTTAGAGTTATTGACCTTCCTTCTGCGAGTGTTACGACCTGCGACCGCACGCAACAAACATTTTCCAAGACATAGTGAACGCTATAGGAGCATATCTGCAAAGCCTTTTCGTCGCGTCTCAAGTCAACACGCCAGTCGGTAAGTTAACCCATTTCATTTGTACAAATTAAAAATTACCAGATCTTTATTTTATTAACCACATTTTTAGATTGACATTTTATCTTCGACACGGTACAAATTCCTCACAACCAATTACACACACTAAAAAACTACACTCATACATTCAGCCTGAAGATGGACACTGCAATGTGCTCCGAAACGTCGGCAACACAAAGCCCACAAACACGGCATAATAACCCAGGAAAACACTATCTGTATTGAAGGCCTTGACTGAATTTGATATTCAGTCCTCTAACAAACATCAAATATATGTTTAAATGGAAGTGTTTTTGATCAATTTAAAACAAGAACTTATTTAAAAACTCATTTTTGGACTGTTCTTGAAGACCTAACCTCGTCCTTTACCTCCTGAAGTATGTATGGCATTGCAGGGATGACGGGGGTACCGCAGCAAGCTGGATTCTTCTGGAAAGGAGTGTGGCTCCCCATGTGCGTCACATTTCCACCCGGTACCGCCAAGTGGACTTAGTGAGTAGTCTTGTAACTTCAAAATGTAACATTTCTCCGACAGACGAGCTTTATCGATCTTGCAAATAAAAAACGTATTAGAAATTCAATCCAAACACCTTTATTAGTATTATTGGTCTTCAGATTCTTCTTCAACCCATAGTTTCGAGGAGCTATACAATAAAAACAAATTAATTTAGTGTTATTTTCGAATAATAATAATAGAAATACACTTGTTATTCCATTTTGGATCTTTTTTATTGTTGCCCAACACAGCTGTCATCTTGAGCTTACCTACAGAGATTGGTGTTGCCATTCCAAACATAATGTTGACAGCATCCATAACATTTAGAGACTTCAATAAACTTATTAAAATGCGTTTTTTTATTTTGTTTTCTTTATGAATAGCATTAATTTCACAAAATAAATTATATTTGATAGCAAATTTGTAAAAAAAATTTCTTACTCAATTTTCTCAAATAAAAAAAAAAATCTTCAAAATCGACTCCAAATCTCATGTAGATTCACTGGTTTCCCACTTGTAGATCGAGTTTTGTTTCACGGTGTGTAGTAAAAAACTGTTGTTATTTTAAGAGCATACCAAACTAAATTTTTTGAACACATTTTAGATATCAACTAGATGTGTGTTTGCATCGTCTTATTTTTTCACATTTTATTTGTTAAAGAAGATAAATAAATTATTTAAAAAATAAGACGATACAAACATGCATCTGGTCGATATCTAAAAAGTGTGAAAAAATCATCGAGGAATACGTTTGTATGGGAAAGCGGCCTCGAGGCACGTGGTGTGGTATGTTCTTAATATGTAAAATAAAATTTAAAAAAAATATGTTTCTAATTTGTAACACGTTTTTCTAATTTCAGTTTGGAAATGCTGGACCGCACGGAGGCGCCGCAGGTCCAGGAGGGGTACGGGATCTCGGTGGCGTACGCCTGCAGCATAGAGATAGTCCGCTCCATCGCCCTCGTCGTGGGCGGGGAGGACTACCTGAGGGACCAGGACTACGAGCCCCCAGGTTCGTGAAAAGCCTTCTTCTTTCACCGCCTTCCCTCCTATATGGAGCATGAGGACATCACAGATTCCTCCGGGAAACTCTATCAAACAAATTATTGAATTTTGAAGGTTGAAATTTGCTTTAAGAGCATACCCCACCACATGGCCGCAAAACAAGTCTAAAGCACTTAATGGTCCTTAGTATTGCCGATGAAAGTAGACTGAATGCTGTTGAAATGCGATCTCTCAGGCGAATATGTGGTCTAAAGACTATGTATGATAGATGTACAAATGTCAAAATTAGAGCAGAGTGCAAGGCTGAGATAAGCATTATCGTCAAAATTAAGAAAGGGCTTTTACGATGGTTTGGTTTTGAAGAATGGCTAAAAGAAGTTTAAATGCAAGTGTGCCTGGACGTAGAAGCCGCGGAAGGCCGAGAAAGACATGGCTTGACCAAGTACGTCAAGTACTTGAAAGTGGTCATGTGAAAAGTCGAAATAATCGGCATAATGTGCATGAGAAGATGTATAAATGTAGAGGAAGCAAAGGAAGTCTGTCAGACTCTGCCTACCCCTACGGAAAAAAATGGCATGATGGTTAGTAAGTTAGTTAGTATTGCCATGAATGAAGTACTTAGCTAATATTTTGTTTGATTATTTATGTACATACCTTTTTACAGACATAGAAATCAGGAACAATGATAGAAATGCAGAACTGGATATAAAGAAGGAGGAACCGCGGGATCCGGCCAGCACTGAAATTGAGATCAAAGAAGGGACCAACGAGAAATGAAGAAAAGAGTGACGCAGATGAGAAAGAACAGAAACTTCATTTGCAAGTTAGTAGTATATAATTACATATGACTATATCATAATTCTTAGCATAAAATCCAAATGTGTCAGTTTAAAAGAGCATTTCAACAGCAATCTTCATAAACCATGAACTATGAGTGTTCGATTTTCCTTCGATAGCCCTGGGACTGTAAACAGAGTGCTCGCTCCTTCGTACCACGTTTTGAAGAAATGCGGTAGACAATATACGCGATGTTTGTTTAATACAAATGCCAATCTAGGAAAGTGACGGAAAAGGAACTTACGATTTTCTCCTTGGCACGACACTGCAAATTGCACTTGTTGGTTTTGCTTTTCACATGGTTTTTAACGATTTTGATAGCAAGAGCACGGCCCGGCGTTATCGTTCGATGGGGGTTCGATTCTGATGCTGTATGTTGCTCGGGTTATTGACTCTACTGTCTTCTGAGTGAGTTTCCGTTGCTGGCCGCTAGGAGGGGATACGACAGGGGACAAAGGGACAAATTGACATTTGACGAAATATTAATTACTCAGTCCTGAACAATGAGAGAGTTTGAGGTCTTAGGGAGCGAAAAAAACTGTAATATCCACAGACAGTCATAAGCCATATTCAGTCCTGACTAGCTTTGATTTTTTATGATACTAATTCTACAAAGTACTAAATGAAAAGTGATTTGTTCTCTGATCCAGTTGGTACAGTCGAGCTGGTGCGGCCTGGTGTGGGGGCTGTCCGTCCTGGCAGAGGCGAGTGTGGGAGAACTGGAGCTAGTGCTTCGCACGGTACACACCCTAGCAAGGGTCAGTGCCAAGGTAAGATTCTCTCGTACACTTCATTATCTTTTAGAGTAAAGATTTTGTTGGTACTGTAACAGTTTTCAGTTATAGTCTCACTGTAGGAACAAACATTAACAATAATCATGTTGAATTTCCTAGGTGGGGCACACGGGGGCGCGCGACGCGTGCGCTGGGGCGCTGTGCCGCGCCGCCCTGCCCGCGCACTACCCGCTGGCCGCGCTGGGCGCCCTGCCCGGGCCCCGCGCACCGGCCGCCCCGCACCAGGCCTGCACCCCCGCGCAGGAGCCCCACCAGGTGCTGTGCGTGGGGACGCCGCCCCCCTCCAACACCCCGCCACCAGGTAAAGAGGAAGGATGACGGGTTTATTAATAGTTTGTCTTCTCCATGAGGAATTTTAAACAGCAATAAATAACTTGTTTTAATGGAATTTGTCTTCATTTATGTGCCATTAATATTGTGTATTTTCTCAGGGCAACCGGGCTGGGTGGTGGTCACGGGGCGCCAGGTGTCCGGGCTGCGGGCGCTGCTGCGGCTGGCCGCGCGCCACGGCTCCGCCCTCCAGGAGGCCTGGCTCCCAGTCCTCACCACAATACAGCACTTGGTGAGGCATTCTATACTGCCGTACAGAGCGAAGGGCTGATGACACCATGTCCCGATAGCATTTGAGTTAAAAGTTCCGTAAAAGGAAGTATCTAGAACTAATAGATTGCTTAGTGGGGTAGTCCCCGGGGGGGACTTGGTGTGCCCTCGCAGGGGCGGCCCGTCCCGGGCTGTTTGTGTGTGCGTTCGTGGAGGTCTCATTATATCCCATCCCTCAACCCAATTGTATTGTGTCTTTAGTAAGGATAGGATGGTCTTTGGATAGGTATTGTGGTAAGGTATGGCAGGGGACGTATGAAATTGTGTCTGCCAGATAGGATGATAGGATGATAGTGTGAGATGCACACATGCGTTCCCTTTTTCCCTAATCCCCCCTCCATTGAGACCCTGACCGCGGATGCACGGGTGGATGTCTGGGGTGGAGGGCCTGGCGAGGCGGGATACCAGTCTCCACACGGGTGGTTGTAATTACTAATCAATAATGATCGGGGGGGTAGAAACTAACATACCCTACTATTGTTAATTTGGGCCCGACTGGTTGGTTTGGGTGATGGAAACAATGACAATTATAATACATAAGCCGAGACGGTGGTAGGGGTACAATGAAAGCATTTGTTCGCGTACATAATCGTAAATTCATCCGTATTTTTATCACACTAACAATCTTAAAATCGCGGTTTAGCTTGTTGAAAAAATTGGTAGTGTTGGCTGGACTGAAAAAAGACACAATAGTCTTTAAAGCAGTCTAGGGGAAGGGTGGGGCTTTCATTGTAGCATTTGAGTTAGCTTGTAAGATCGGCCAAAAGTGTCTAAGATTTTTGCGTCCTCTATGTTCTTGAAATTTTTTTTGTTGTTTCTCCTTTAGTACCTTAGTTGCGTTATCTCTTACAATTTGATTTCTCCAGGTTTGGATCCTGGGGTTGAAGCCGTCTACGGGGGGCAGCCTGAAGGCGGGACGAGCCCACACCGACTCCCACGCTCTCATGAGCACAGCGGCTGTTATGGCTGACTTGCCAAGTAAGAACTTCAAAACACGTTGACTTCCTTTCCTTTAACTGAAGTGGGATGAAATATCCCAAAAATGCACGCAAAAAAAAATAAAAAATATTGAAAATAGCATTCATTTCAAAATCTTAAACAATGACGTCACTCCTTGTATTTAAGTGTAGTGTTTCTGGTTTCCGTTTTTAAACCCCCGTATCAACATTTCAAGAAAGCGGACCGCGTTCCATGTCATTTTAATATGGAATACAATCTGAATACAATCTACATACAAGCTTCTATCGCAAAACAAGATGGCCGCCATTCAGTCTTCCTAGAACAGCTGTTAACAGTATATCTGACAGTTGAGCTGACGGTATATTATCTGTGCTCCGGCCGTCCGTCCCGCTCGAGTTTGCATAGATTTTTGACAGTTTTGTTTCTGGCTGGAGAAATACCATGCCGTTAGTCACCCGTTTTATGACGTCACTCCTGCATAAATGACGCACTTAGTAAATAGTGTAGTATTTGGCGCGATATTTGAAATGTGCAACTTTAAAAAATCGTATCTTCATTAGAACACACACAAAAAAAAATTTTTTTTTTTGCTTAGTGAAATAGCACGCTAATAGAAAAAAAAAATTTAGAAAACAGTGGATTCCCTCATTGCAACGTTTTCTAGGTCTTATTACAATAGCTTGTGTGTGGTTTTCCAGTGCTGTCGGGTCTGGTCAGCAAGGTGTTCGAGTCCTCGGCCCAGCTGGACTCTGAAGCCCTGCACTACCTCCTGGACGCCCTGAGGAAGCTCTCCAACGAGGCTATGGAACTCGCCTACTCCAATAGGGTCAGTGTTTACTCATAATTTAATTAGTATACGAGTGTGCCTGGTCGAGTTACCCGTAGTAATGCACTATTTTACTGTAGCCAATCATCGACCAATTACAGTGCTAACTCACCGATACGAAGAATGCACGCACTGGCTAATAAATATACTAACAATACTGATGTTTTTAACACAAATCTAGTGCATTTAGGGAACAGTATCTGGATGCCATCTCTGGCGGTAATGAATAGCTACCTACTGTGTAATCATTTTAAAAATGTCTATGTAAAAGCCCTATGGGCGTAAAAACAATAATAAAAATAAAATAAAACAAAGTTTAGAATGCTGCCTTAGTTTTAACATACCTCATTTATTTGATGTTTAGGAACCATCGCTGTTTGCAGTAGCCAAGTTGCTGGAGACCGGACTGGCGAATCTACACAGAGTAGAAGTTATGTGGAGGCCATTAACCAACCATCTTCTGGCTGTAAGTAATTTCTATTTTGTTTGAATCTTCCCTACATCTGTAAACCGCACTATATACGGGACAGAAAACTGTGCAGTTTTAAAACTGTCCCGTATAAAGCGAAAACTGTGTGGAATATTAACATTTGGCTGACCTGACAGTTAATGTTTTTTATGTAAACGTTTAAGTAGATATTGATATATTGAATGCTTTTAATAACGTAAAAACAAATAATATATTTACATTATTAGCTATATTAACAATTTCCTGTGTGCAAACATACGATAATAACAATAATAGAGATAATAGCGTGTCTTTTGACAGACTTTGACAAAATTAATTATATTTGATAACAATGTGTATCATTTGTATTATTGTATTTCTTGAAAAAAAAAAACAACTTCTTACTCAATTTTCTCAAAAACTGTGGGTCAAATAAAAAAAAAAAATTCTATAAAATCGTCTCCAAATATGATGTAGATTCATCGGTTTTCCGTTTATACATCGAGTTTTGTTACACGGTGTATAGGCGTGCGTAATCGACGTGCGTGCATGAGAAGATGTATGAATGTGGAGGAAGCAAGAGAAGTATGCCAGGACAGAGTGGTGTGGCGTTCTATCCTCTCTGCCTACCCCTTCGGAAAATGGCGTGATGGTTTAGTTAGTTAGTTAGTGTATAGGCAGGAGGATGTAGGTAATATTATTTTGTCACTGCCAAAAGATGGTGGCGCAATTATGAAATCAAAATATTCTTGTAATATTGCAGGTCTGTCAGCACCCTCACATCCGGATGCGGGAATGGGGAGTGGAGGCCATCACGTACCTCGTCAAGTCGGCGCTGCACTACAAGTTCAAGCATCCGGACCAAGGCACCGAGGTCTGTATTCATTAGTCAAATAGGCAAAATTACATCAATGTTAAATCATAATAATAAGCTCCGTTTTCGTGAGAAATCACCTCAAGGGCGCTCTGCATAATTGGCTATCTACTATGAATCCTTTAATTAATGATATTGTTGTAATTCACAACATTTAAAAAAGTGGCTATACAACATTTTTACAATCGAGTCCCAGATATTGGTAAAACGGATTTGATAAATCAAATAACCCAAATATCATCATCTATGGTACAGACCACCTCTTTGTCTGAGAAAAGTCTTCATTCACCTTTATTTTCAGTTGTTTCTTCTCCAGTTTCTCAAAGATGGTATTCAACCATCTTAATATAAGTCACCTGATACTTTATAAGTTGTATTCATTGTATACCTCTAAAGGGGTTTGGAGATAGAGGAGTCCCCTTTTACCAGTGGAAGGTTAGTGAAAACGCCGGTGATGTTGTATGCGTTTATTCAGTTAACCAGGATGAGTCTTGCGTGTCGGATGTTGAGTGCGTGGCAGTTCCGTAGAGATGGAGCGAAGTCGGCGGCTGGAAGAACGTTGGTAGCGGAGCAACGAGGAGAGCAGACGATGCGGGTCGGGCTTCCGTTGCTGGTACCAGGAGTGTGTATCCAGAGCGTGGTCCGAGACTTCCATGACGGCGTCGTCTACGTCAGGCAAGACACTGCGTCTTGGCTACTGACGTGGACTGGCGTTCTCCGACTGAAGAGAGTAACTGCGTAGATGATATAAGATGGTTGTGTTGCACTGCTGTTCTGACCCTCGGTACGGGTATTTATAGGACAGTAGTCCTTTGTTATTAGAGTTGTATGGTGGGGATAAACATTCGTGTGCAAAGCCATACTGCCCGTGTGAATTGCAGCGTCAGCTGATGATTTTCTAGGAACTACCTACTCGTGTAGTAATAACTGACGCAGCTGAATTATATTTGCACTTTGGATGAATGGTTCCCACACCTCTAAAAAAAACACCGTTGTATGGCCATCTGGAGTGAGTAATATCTCAATCTCTCTTTCTGGCTAGAAGCTGGAGGTGCTGCTGGTGGAACCGCTGGGCTCGCTCAGCTCCATCCAACACGCAGACGTGCGACAGAGACAGCTGGAGTGCGTGTCTCAGCTCCTGCACTCCCACGGGCAGGCCCTAGCCGCTGCCTACCCGCAGCTGTTGCACATCGTGGCGGCCATTGCTGAACACCATAGGTAAACATTATAACCTTTTCAGTAAGTTGGATAACTACCATTATTGTTAATGCTAGTGCGCCTATATCTTTTTTACTGCTTCTTGTCTGCCTTCTGTATCTAAACGGTTTCTGATCTGGTTGACCGTAGTGGAGTGGACAACTAGGCCTGGCAATTTGTTCCAGTCTGAAACCACCCTACTGGGAAGGAAGTTTTTCTTAAGGTTGATGTGGAATTGGGGATGATAGAGCTTCGAGTTGCGGCCGTTTAGATTGGTGTTGGGATTTAGTTGATACATCTCGTGCAGGGGTCAGTTGTATTAATCATTTAGTGTCTTGTAAGTTTCAATTACATCCCCTCTCTTCCGTCGCTCTTCTAATAGTGTAAGTCCTAGTGATTTTATTCTACCGTGATATGACATATTTTTAAATAATTTGGGAATTTTTTTAGTAAGGACTTTTTCCTCTAACTAGGTCACTTAATTTGATTTATTTTTTACCGCATTAGTTATGCAGCTTTGCAGTATCGCCAATATTTTTTAGTAATGTTTGTATTCCCGTCGGCAGTCCCGTGCTGGTGCGGTCGGCCTTCCAGTGCCTGCAGGTGGTGTGCGCGGAGCTGGTGGGGGGCGGCGGCGGCGGGGGGGCTGGGGGCGCGCAGAGCCTCCGCCGAGCGGCGGCGGCCGCGGCCCGCTTCGCCCGCCAGTCCCAGGACCTCAACGTCAGCCTGACGCCCGTGGGACTGATGGTGAGTGACTGTACCGATCTGAACAGAAACCAACCAACCCGATCCTGTGTAGAGCTCAGCAGGAGAAGGACGGACTGTAGTAAATAAGAAAACTCTCAGGAATCTCTTCGCTACCCAAGACGCAATATAGCTTATTACTATCTGTTATATAAACTATCATAGGTAATCTAAATGCGGAACGATATGTACGTGTTCCAAAATGAATGCAGAATGCAATCCTGTAAAGTAGGTACTGATTTAAACTTCACCACCACCTTGAGATCAATGTTGAAATTACTGTTTGTAATTGAGGCATATATAAACAAAGGCGGAAGTGTCCACCTGCAGTCGAAAATGTGTTAAATATGCAGTTTTGTTTGGAAAGTTATGTATTTTCTACATAGAATATTTGTTTGTCAAAAAAACGGCATTAATCCATTTAATTTTAGATTTAAAGTTTTGTTTTTGAAACAAAAACGGCAATGTCCAATACAAAAACGGCAGAATGGCAAAACTAAACAAATGTTTTTTCGTGATTGGACACTTCCGCCTTTGTTTTTATATGCCTCGATTGTTTACCGTCCTATTCTATTCTATAGTGCAGGTCAGACCATTGAGCTCTTAATGTCACTGCGATCTATGTAGATCTATTGTGACGGTGCTCATAGCTCATGAGAGGGTGAAGACTAGCACATCCACTGCTATATTATTTTCTCCTCCCAAACCCAGGCCATTGAAGAGCTCCTTTACATCATCTGGCCTGTTTATATCTGACCTCCAAGAATGTTACTCCTTTTTTGATATGAAGCGTTGCAGTAAATAGGACGTGTTTAGGTGTTTCTTTATCTGCACTGCAGATCCTGCAAGTAGAAGTTTCGGAGAGGCCCATCTGCAATGTCCGGTGAGGATCCTGATAAATGAATGTGTCTTCCCTTGCAGTGGAACATCTCCGACTACCTGTACCACAACCAGGAGCGGCTGGCGGCCATCTTGAGCGAGGACGCCAGTGTGTATCCTGAATTCCCGGGAACAGTGGACCTGCCGCAGTTTGAGAAGCTCTGGATGTGCCTATACATCAGGCTGGGTGAGTCTCATCTTAGAAAAACATTTTTTAATTTTTGGAAAGAAGTTATTAGCTTTGTTGGGTAAAAACTTTGATCCAAAATACTGTTAAACTCCAAATACTTGTCTTTGATTGTTGTTTATAAAAATTAGCTGGTAAAAGTTATAAGCATAACAAATTGAAGATTCATCTTCAGGCGTTTCCTAGTAGGTTATATAATTCGGTAAGAATCTCACTTGCAATTTGCAATCATAAAGGTTTCTGCTAAAATGCTTAGCAATTTTCTCAATGGATGACAGAGAGTGTTCACATGTGAAGCGTCGCGCCATTTTACTGTATATTGGCAGATGTGGATATTAAATACTAGGTGAAATGGGGAATGTTGTAATACATCAAGTGGCCACTTAACCCAGCCAATGACAGGTTATAAGCCCTGTAAACGCCTAGATATCCATATTCCCTTCCAAACTTCTCGTCTCTGTTGAGATGTCAAATTGTAAAATGCTGTTTTTTAAAAAACCTTGAATGTGGTGAGTTCTTAGACTGAATGTCATAAATCTAGAAACGAGTCTTATACGAGCTCAAAATATGTTATATGCATGCATACAATTTTTTATATATCAACATATTGTTAACATATAAAAAAATATAATGCAAAGAAAAATATCAAATATGTTCACAGGAGAATTGTGTACAGAGGGGCGCCCGTCAGTACGCCGTGCAGCCTGTCAGACCCTTTTCAGCTGTGTGGGGGCCCACGGGGGCTCCCTGCAGCCCGCCGCCTGGCGCCCCCTCCTCTGGGCCGTTCTCTTCCCCATGCTGCATAAGGTAACTAGACTAGACTAGTAGGGTAGACTTAAAAATTTTGTAACAATTATCGCCCCCACAAAAACGCACGCCTTGTTCGCAACTCACTAAACTAATCTAAACGCATTTAAATTCAACTTCGAACTTTTTTAAACCCATCATTCATTGCCATTGTGTCTCAATAGACATAAACTTTAAATTTCTCAATAGATTTCAATAAATCTTGTGCTCCGTTTTGTTTTTTGTTTGGTGAAGTTATTTGAAGTTAAGTGCAGCCCAGAAGATCTTCCTTTTTCAGCCTCCATAATAACCAAGGCAGGGCAATTTTTTACTGGATTGACTGGTGTGGGTCTCCTGGCATCGCCTGGGAGCTGAATCTCTCGTTCTGCCTCCTTCTCTCGCCTCATTCAATACTTAAATTCTCGCACGCATCAGCAGCTCTCGTCGTCAATGAAAGTCGACAAAAGTCGCTTTAGCCGCACCATAAAATGACGCACCAAACCTGAATACGGAAGACACATGAGAACTGGCGGCCGATTAAATTTATCTTGGAGGCAATTTGTGAAATCCATATGGAGCTTCACATAGGGAGCAGATTAGATTTAGCAGAAGTTATCGTCGCTGTGCCTTCAAAATCTGTCAAAGTTATTTCATAATTCAATGAAATTTTATCATTGTAGGTACAAAACCAGGCCAACATGGCGAGTTCCGAAAAAGTGGACACGGGTGAACATATCCTGATACACCATTTCAGGAACACGGCACAGAAACAGTGGGCGGAAACTCAGGTAATAATAATAATTGAATTATTTATTAAACGCCTTTTTTGTGAGAAATCACCTCAAGGGCGCTGTACATTCGATATTCTTAATTAATTCTAGTCCCAATTTATCAACAAAAGATCTGAGAACAATGATTATTCAAGAAAGAATATGATGAAATTTCCATGTACCTTTTACCTAATTTGTTGTCAAAGCAACTGGTATTGTTGGCAGGTCCTAACCCTCTCCGGAGTGGCTCGGGTGTTCCACACCAAGCACCAGGTGCTCCAGGGGCTGGGGGACTTCGCCCGGGCGTGGGCCGTGCTGCTGGACTTCATACAGAACTTTGCGCTGTGCCAAAACCACGAGGTAAGATGTTTATACGAGGGTAATCCCAAAAGTGAGGTCTCCTGTCTTTTTAGAAATGCAAAGATACATTTAATAACTAATAATGTGGAGATGTAATACACTCTGTTGTCAACTCTTATATTAATCAAAGGAAAATAACCATATTGACAATATTTGACATATCTGTTCATGCCTTCATTTTCCACAGAGCCTGTTTGCCAGGGCCATTCTGGCCATTGTAGGTAATGCCTTCCAGTAATGTCTTCCTTTATTTTGCCATAATTAATTGTA
>JAGVSP010001778.1:0-7500 GCA_022494985.1 Micrasema minimum
GCATTCATCAAATGACTTGAAAAAAAAAATAACCGTTCGCTCCAGGGTTTGAACCTGGGTCCTTATGATCACCGGTCAGCTCCTCTATCCACTGAGCTAAACTATCGGATACATGTCTCAAGATTTTGACGAATGCATTTTATTTTGCGAATTTCTAATTAATATTTTTTAAATATTGTGTTTGAAGTTTGAGAACCAGTGAGCGGTAAAAATGTTTGTGCGTCCTGTCTATTTAAATTCTGTTTAAGAATGTATAAAATGGCCCCATTAAGAGTAGTAGCTGCACAATTTTCTTTTGTGACGGTTTATTTAAATATTTTAAAAAGCGTTATTTCAAATACCGTTTTCAGTCGTATAAGAGAATGAGGAATTAAAGTGGTAGGTACCTACTCGGAATTGAATTTTATAAATGTTTTTTGTAAGTGATAAAAATTCTCAAATTTACTAGTACGGCCAAACTTTTATGATATATTAATATACAAAAAAAATTGATAAAATTTTTTGTTTTTCTACAGCCACAGTGTCTACACAAATAATGAACAAATCACATCCAGAATTATATAAATGAAAAACACTTTGATTTTTTGTCCACTGAGTTTATTTTTTACACGACATGTTTCGGACACGCAGAACTGTCCATCTACAGGTGTATTTTAAAACTGAAGATAAATATACAATGAAAAGTTTAGGTACTGACAGGGGTGGGGTGGAGCTAAGTGTGGGAGGGGTGGTATGGGGGGTAGGGGGTCTAGCAAGTGGGAATAAACTAAGTAATGGTGATGTATTTTGAAAGGTTATGTTATTTATTAATATATTATTTGAATTTAAGTTTTTTTTAATTTCGATGATGTTCAAAAAATTGTTCATTATTTTTCCTTTATTAATCACATCCAAACGACAAAAGTGAACGATACTCCTTCTAGGCATTTTTTTTCAAACGCATTCAGCACTTTGAGTACCGATTCAGTGCCCTATGCACCGTTGGGTGCGAATAAGGGAAAGTATTTACCATACGTCACCACTGGGGTATTTTCTTATTTTATTTATTTTTGTTTCAGTTGATGTGAAAAATCGCCATATTGCCATGAGCCCCCACCAGCACCATGGATTACTACCCCAATCCCATGCAACGCTTTTGGATTCGAAAAATCAATGGTAATCCAATGGATAACTCCTTTTAATTTATTTTTATACATTTGCTTAGTATATATTAATGATACGTTGAGAAATCGTGAGTTTTTCTAAGAGTTTATCTAAGATTTTAAAGTGTACTAACATAATAAAGTGATAGGAATGATCAGGTATAAGCAGGTAACTAATGAATCTACTTCATATTTGGAGCGAATTTAGAGCCGATTCTGTAAACTTTTTAAAATATTTTTTTAATTAATAGATTTTGATAAATTTGAGTATAAAGTAGATTTTTTCCGTTGAGAAATATTCACAAATTGTTATCGAATATAATTTATTTAGTCAAATTAATACTGCTCATATAGAAAACAGAAGCAAAAGCTGAATTTTTCTAAGAATTTGTGCAATTTTACTAAATCTACACCAGTCGGTATTTTAATGAAAGCTTCTAAGAGAATTTTTTCAAAAAATTATTTCAGATTCAAAATTCATAATATTTCACATTCGATTCCAAACATGTTATAGATTCACCAGTTGTCGGGTTGTATAACTCCACGCATAATACCTGTTGGAAAATTCCTCGCGTCAAAAGAATTCCGTTAGATTTTTAGGTCGCCTCAGTATTCAGTAGCTTTACTGCTGTTAGTAGATAAAATAACTGAAAAGAATGTTTTTTTTTTATACCTCAAACAGAGTAAACAACATTCAAATCTTATTCAAAGCAAAAGTGAATTGTTGTCTCCGCTTGAACCTGTTTTTTTAAACAGAGCTACGTTTACACAAGATCTAAAAACTTTTATCCCCGTCATGATTAAAATATCGACAAGATAAACAGAATATTATTTTTAAAAAAAGATAAATATTTTTGCCGTTTGACATATTAAATGAATAAATGTTGAAAATGTACATTAAAGGTCGACTTTTGACGGTGGCACACTAATTTGATATAAACATATTTTACATTCATGACATAACTTCATGATAGAATTTCTTTTTTTTATTGAAAAAAAATTAATTTGTTCATAAAAAACCAAAATTAAATTCAAGAAAATCGTTTAAGAAAAAAAATACGATAATTATATAAATCAAATATATATTTCAAAAATACGTTTTGAAAATAAACAAAAATCCCACAAAGGCATAATCTGTTCGTGAGTATACAAAAAAAATGTCAGAATTAATAGAATTTCATTATTCAATTATTTGGAGGTACTTTATTTCGCTAATTTATTTATTATTTATTCCTTATTTACTATTTACAAAGCCCAATTAAAAAAAAACATCAGTTACTAACATACTAACCATCACGCCATTTCCCCGAAGGGGTAGGCAGAGAGGATAGAACGCCACACCACTCTGTCCTGGCATACTTCCTAGATAACCCACATTCGTTTCCAGAGCTTCTCTGTCTCTGTTGAGATATCAATCATATTAATTTATTTATTCCTTATTATTTACTATTTACAAAGCCCAATTAAAAAAAAACATAAGTTACTAACTTACTAACCATCACGCCATTTCCCCTTGCTTTCCTCACATTAATACATCTTCTCATGCACGCACGTCGATTATTCCGACTTCTTACATGCCCACTTTCAAGCACTTGTTTTACTTGATCATGCCATGTCTTTCTCGGCCTTCCTCGATTTCTACATCCAGGCACAGTCGGATCATATATTTTTTTAGCCGTTCTTTCATCATCCATTCGCTCTACGTGACCGAACCATCGTAAAAAACCTTTCGTAATTTTAGGTAAATCTTAAATAAACATTAGTTAAATCTTTCTATATGTCTATACACTATTGACGGTGTTTTTCGGCCGATGTGATCTCAATGTTCCGGCACTATAGTAGTTCTATACGTTTCCCTCGAACTCTTTGCTTTGTCGGATATTGGTTGTATCTATCTAAAGGACCTCTTTCATGGAACTTCACAAAAATATAAATCATGACAAAATCGCGGGAAAGGAATTTTTCATATTCCTTCCTTTGGGAATTTATAAACATTCGCTTCAAGCGCCCTCATGAAGAACAAGCTTGTCTTATCGACCTTATTTTTCATATTGACATGCTTTTCATAATATAAAAAATTGATATTTTCTTTTTCTATGTCAAGGTGCTTAATTGAGACAAAGAAATCCTAATATTTTAATAAACATGTATTATGTTAGCAAAACATATTATTTACAAGAATTTGCAGTAAATTTCATGCATTCCAAGCTTCGAAAAAGAATTTCACAGAAGTGGCATTCCGTACTTCCAAATACTACCGTGCCTAGCGTGACCCACTAGTCACTCATACGTGACGTCACTTATTCGTCACTCTACGTCACCACTAGACATCTACGTCACACGTTTCAAAGTGTTGGTGTATTGGCCTATGTGCTGAAGTCTTTAGATGATGGAATTTGATAATAAGTGTGGTTATGAAATTTTTTGAAAATTTGTATGAAAACGCCCCTTCTAGTGAACTCTTTTTCGAAGAATCAAAGTATGTGAATTCCAATTATTGCTTCTTTTTAGTTTTTGTATACCTACCTAATTACATAATATTTTAGACTATTTATAGACTTATAGAATATTTATAGACTTTTTCAAAAAAAAAAAAAACTCTCAAGCACCTAAATAATTGAATTTCGAGGCTCATAGTACCCACTTTTAAATAATCGAAAATAACTATGACAGAAAGTAAGAAACAAATTGTGGTTGCGAGATATTTAAACGTAGGGGTTTGGAATCTACGACTCTAACCACCGCACCATAACTAGGTTCAAATATTAAATAAAATATAATATACATTTAGGTATAAAGACATTCTCTCTCTTTCCTTGTTAGCTAGTTCCAAACCAAATTTCGAACTGAAATCTAATTTTCATATTTGTTCTAGGGTTGTCATATCTCTTCACTCTCTCGCTGTTGATTGGGGTGGCCGCAACTCCAGACTGGGCTGACTGTCCAACGCCCTGCCGCTGCAAGTGGGCATCAGGGAAGAAGACAGCCATCTGTTCATCATCAGGTCTAACGGCTCTTCCAACCCTCAACTCTGACCTCCAAGTCCTAGACCTTCAGGGCAACTTCATCACCTACCTGGACAAAGATGCCTTCAGCACCATTGAACTGCTAAACTTGCAGAAGATCTTTTTGAAGAACACAACATTAAAAGAAATCCACCGTGATGCGTTTAGGGATCTTAAAATCTTGATCGAATTGGATCTGTCATACAATCAAATAGCCATTATACCAAGGGGAACGTTCGCAGGAAATGACAGACTTAAAATACTGTGCCTAAATGGAAATCCATTAAAGATTTTATCAAGCGAGCAGTTTCCTGTTTTGCCACATCTACGGACGCTGGAGTTAGAAAACTGCCAAATATCTGATATCCAAATCGGAGCTTTCATCCATCTGGGCCAATTAGAAAATTTAAATCTTAAATCAAATTTGCTGGATACTACTACTAAAGTGTTGTTTAAGCCAATGGTTAGTCTTAAATCTTTAGAGTTGATCGGAAACCCATGGAAATGCGATTGTAACTTGAGAGATTTCAGAAATTGGTATTTGTCAAGTAATTTACATTCAGTGTCCTTGTCGTGTAATGAGCCGCTACATCATAAGGGCGCATATTGGGAAGATATTTCCTCATTAGAATTCGCTTGCTTAGCAGAAGTAATTGTAGGTAAAAGTGTATTTGAAAAGAAACAAAGAGACAATGTTACATTTTCTTGCTCCGTCAAGGGTGATCCAGAACCAGACGTCACGTGGCTTTTTAATGACCATTCTGTAGGAAGTGTTAATGCAACAAGGAACAACCCAGGATTCATGATAGAAATAGAAAAAACCTTTACAGAAAAGTGGATAAATTTGACATTAATAAATTTAACGGAAAGTGACGCCGGTGGATACGTTTGCCAAGCAAAAAGTTCCTATGGTGTTATAAACAGAAACGTGTCATTAATTTTAACAGATCGTTATAGAAACGAAGCAAATTACATATTTCTTTTTGCTGGATTACTCGTTACTGGATTATTAATCTTAGTAATGATATTCACGGCAATAGCTTGTTCTTGTATGAGCTACAGCAGAACTAAGAGGAAACGAAAGCGCCGTAAAAAAGGCTCGATGAAAGGCAGTAAGAGCTTTTACGATCAAGAAAAGCATTTACTTGATTTATCCACGTCAAACGCTGAGCAGCAATCCAAGAGTAGCTGTGAGATATTGAACTCGCACCCAAGTATTGAATTGCTTAAGCACAGTTTTGGAATGCCTATAGAAAGATACGAACCAGTGCATTTTATCCACAGGCGTTTAAACCAAGACGATACAAAGATGATTCAATTAACTTGTCCATTGCCTACTTCTCAAGGAGTTTATCCTCCGCCCCCAGAATTTTCGAATAATGTCTCTAGAAGCGAAACAATGGGGAACATTTACATATCTGTGGCTTTAACACCGGACCCAACAGTGACCGTTGAAACATATCCGGATTTGCTTGACGCGCATCGCCCAAGCACCAGCAGAGCTCAGAATTTAGGACAGAACAAAAGCTCTAGTTTCTGTGGGCTGTCTGTAGTACCCTATGCCACTCTTCCTAGAAAACGTATCAGGATTGTAGAACCCGCTGTTCCTACCCCTGTTTACGACAATATGGGAAAACGAGTGACAATAGGAGGAAGTTCGACTTTATCTTTACCTGATGAGTATGACAATATTCCTACACCACCCCCACCGCCCCTTTCTTCTAAACCTGAATCAGACTTCTTACCTCTATAGTAAATATATTTTAATAACAATCATTTTTAAAGTTCCAATATTTATAATAATTCTAAAAGTCGTTGTTGCGGGACCATCAGTATAATTTTAAAAACATTAGCCGAAATAATGCTATATTACAATTTTTTTTTACAATTCTCAATTTGTTGGGATACAAAACCACCAAAAGAGGCCATTCCCATATAAAGTACGCATTAGACCAAATTACAAAGAGGTACACCATTACTGTTATTACTGGTAACTAGAAAAATCAATAAAAACAAAAACAGTAAAAATAATATCTATAATAATAATAAATTGTAAATAAAGCGATCAAAGTTTTAAGAAATAGGATGATAAAAATCTATTCAACTAATTATTTCGTTTGATTCATAAACTTAAATACGCATTATTGCATTATTGCAAGTCAGGATTATTTTTGAACGTCGGAAATCAATGAATCTTGCAAAACGAACATCAATTTCAATAATTTTCGTATATCCAAACATTTTCCATGAGCTGAGTACCTACGATGAAGGAGGTTTCATTACGAGTTCTACTTTGTGCAGTTCAATGCATATAACTTATGGAACTGCAAAGTTGTTGATGGAACTTTAAGAGTTGTTTGTCCCGCATTGTACAACCATAATACCGTTATTTATTAAGCTGTGATACCGGTTATAACGCTTATTATACCGGTATTATTGGATGTGTAACATCGTTTACAAACAGCATTACGAGAATTTATCGGAGAATAAAATGATGATAAATAATGTAGATACCTATAATATTTTTTTAAAGTAAAACATACATCGTAAATAACGCTTGTTTTGTTTGTAATTGTGCACGACTACTACTACTACTTTCCCTTATCCGCACACAATGGTGCATAAGGCACTGCATTGGTACACCAAGTCCAATGAATTTTGATAATTTGTTACATGAAGGCAAGATGATCAGTCTTACGTTTTAGTGTAAAATATAATATTTGGTTTACACAGAGTCCCCAAATTAAAATAAATGTATTTGGCATAGTAAACTGCATTATCATTTTTTTTTTTTTTTCCTTAAATGTTAAAACCGAGAAAAAAATATTTTTAGTAATTTTTAGGTATGTTTCACTTTTTTAAATGACGTGTGAAGCAAGAAAAAAATGACGGTCCTAATTAACTGGGGCAATTCTAGGCGGCCATTTCTTTAGGCGTCTCTGTCAGAGCTGCGGGACGTGGACTTGACTTGGGAGGATGCGCGGAAGCTGGCGGCGGATCGCTTGGCTTGGAGGCAGTTTGTGGAATCCATATGCTCCACGTAGGGAGCGGATGTGGTATGATGACGAGAATATAAAAGAATACATAAGAATATAAAATAGATTTACCAGTGTATAGAAATTTAATTATATTACCTAAAGTTTGATTTGATTTTTTAGCGACTTAAGTTCAGTTTAGAATAATTGATTTGGAATAGTAATTGTTTTCAATGAGTTGTCACTGACAATCATTTTTCGTAATATTTTCTAAACGTGGATGGAGATAAATTTATTTGCACAATGTCCTTTTTTAAAAATTTTTAAGTACTTTAATTATGTTATTTGCTAATCTTTAATCGATATTACCTATGACTT
>JAGVSP010001778.1:12500-143273 GCA_022494985.1 Micrasema minimum
CTTTGATTCCGTTCGTCCTCTACCATATTATATTTTAAACCTATTCAGGAACTTATATGTTTAGTTGTAAAACCTTCTAACTCCACAAAAAAGTGATTAAAATAAATTTTAACTTTTGTTTGTAAGCAAGATGTAACAAAATTTATAAAATAATAATCATAAAAATCGATATCTCAACAGAGACAGAGAAACTCTAGAAACAATTTTGGATTATCTGGGCGTTCATAGTTTACAGGGCTCATCGGTTGGGTTGTGGACACTTGATGTATTAAAACATTCCCCATTCAATCCGTCGTCGTACAATAATATATATTTTTTGAAAACTTTTAATATATATATTGAATTTTCATTCGTCGCTTCACCTTTGCGACACTAGAGACATCTTTTGAGAAAATCGCGAAGCGTTTTTACCTTTTTTGGTAGTAGGTGAAATTTGAATCGAATTTGATTACATACTTACTTACTAGAAGACGCCTGTAGCTCAATCACAGATAATCGAACGGGTGGTGGCCCAGTGGGTAGCGTCGCGGTCTCTGAGTCCAGAGATCGTCGGTTCGAATCCTCACTTCGACACGACTCGATTCCTATTTTTAAGCACAAGCCGCTTAGGCTTTATTGAAAATAGTATTTACAAATTGAAATATGTGCAAATATCATAAGATTGCATAGATTTCTTTTTTTTAAAAAAAAAAAAAAAAAAAAAAACTATCGACGTAGTTAAAAACGTGCTAACCATGTGCTAACGCTAACGATTTACCGATCACAATGACATTCATTCAATACCGCGATCGCCGAGCCGAGCATTGCCGATCTGAGCCGAGCGGAGCCGATGCACGCGATATCGCGGCCGTACGTCAAACGTCAAATCATCGCGCTTGTCGGATTTTTCATTATGTCGACTGCTTTTCTCAATATTTGGCTTGCCGAAAACCGGCTAAATGCAATACGGCACTCGAGAAAGATTGAATGAAGATATATGTGCGAATAAGATATATCTCGGGAAATGGCTCGCGACTAGAAGCGCTCGGTTTAATAATCCCGATCGATAACTTTTAACGCGTGTTCCATTGTGATCGCGAAAACGTTAAACATCCATGGGTAAGAAATCGTTATCACGTCGCTTATTACCGAGTCGGTAGTGATCTGTGATCGAGCAACTGAAGATGACTCAGTGAATTTTTAACGACATTTTATTCATATAAAATATTACTTCTACTATTTTCCCTTATTTGCACCCACATAATTATTTTATTTTATTTTTTGTTTTTAATTTTTGGACACATACAGCGACAACATGACATAATAAACAAGTAACAACAATAAAAATTAAACCAATCAAGTGTCTTTTGTAAGTGTAGGGATGGTTGAGTGGGTGTGTTTGTCGGGGTGAACGTACGTGTGATGGTGGGTAGGTGTCTGTGGATGTGTTTTTGTTATACTTCAAAGTAACAGTTTGTTTACTGAAATTTGGTTTCTTTTACTTTTATTTATTTATTTCTAACAATAATACACAAAAGAAAGAAAGAAAGCATAAACAGGAAGGAAGCTAAGGTCATACCAAGACACTTCTTGCTTTTATAACGTCTTAATAATAAATAAATGAAATGCAGATTAATTAAATAACCATACAAAATATTTCCTTAAATACATTTTTTCATACTCTGTACCATAAGATAACAAACAATATTAACGACATTACTGTGTTTCACCGAAAAAGTGATCCCTGTTCAATTGACTGTCCATAGTTTTTTTTTTATAGTTTTTATTATAATTTTATTTTATTGTTTTTCTTTTGCTTTATCTTAAAATCATATTATGTATGCCTGTATTATTATGTTAAATAATGTATGTACAATTGTACATATGTACATACGTTGCTTTGGTACTGATACTTACATTTGTTTTGTAAAAGCCCCATGGGCGTGAATAAATAAATAAATAAATAAAAAATTAAAATAATTGTTAGTGATCAAATTTTATAAATGATTTTAAAAAATCAAGCCAATTTAAACAAGAAACTAATAAGACCATAGGAATTAATAATGTTTACATTGTTTCAACCAACTGCTTAAGATCTGTTATCGATTTTTTTCTCTATGTGGAGATATCAGCTTTTGAAAGTCGACTAAATTTATTACCCCGGCCGAATTCCTCTGATCGCTTGATTAGTTGAAAGTGTTTGCTAACAAGATTAGCCATCTCGGATAACACATTCTACCCAACTAAGTGACAAAGGTAACTCTACGTATGTACGTCACCTACGTAGGTATTTCCGTGTAATTCGGGACCCATAAACTTTATTCAATGGCCCTTTGAATTTGGCCAATTTTGGATGTGGCCTAGTTACCTCAGACTATCCTAGATTTGATCATGCAAATAATTGCTTAGGTAATTGAGTGTCTAGGGAAATTTGTGAGGGAAAAAAAAGTACTTGATAATGGGCTTTCTGTGGATGCAAAAATATAAAGCAAAAAATTTCAAAATCATATGTGCAATCCGTTTATAAATCAGATAATTAATAAGCGAGATACAACCATTTATACGTTCGGTGACCTCACCGATCGAGTTTCTTTCGGAATCTTTACAAAAACCAAACTTTAAATTTTTGTGTCTCGCTTTTTTTACTCGTATATGGCGAGCCTCCGATAACTTAAATAAAATTTCTTAATCATTTAACATATATTTATTTGAGAATAACCGGTTATGCTTTTTTATGTTATTTACTTCCTAAAAGAAAAACAACGATAGCGCAGCGCCACTTCACATTTATTGGACCTAAGATATATTATAACCAAATGGACACACAAACCAAATTATTAACTGACTTCTCCGGTGTCTGACAGGGTCGGTGTCGTTAGTTGGATAAGTCTTATGGGTCGTGTATATATATTGAAAATGCCTGCAAAAATATAGCCATGTAATTATTAAAATTTGATATGCAAAAAAATATTGTTGTGTAAATTCTAAATTTGTGAAATCCAAACTTGGTTCTATTATACTAATTATGTAAATATTCAATTATGTTTAGTACTACAATGTTTTATGTATAATATTACAATGCCCTGACTCGATACGGACTATCTGGTGAGTCGGGGCAGATCATTGGCATGGGTCTCTACTGATTGAGTCGCCATCCCATTATTGTGATTATATTAAATGTGAAATGTAATAAATAAATAAATAATTGATATTTAATGAATCTCTCTCTTTTTGGGGTCTTCAAAAATGAACAGAGATTACAACCTGACTATTTACTTGACAACTTAAATCTTCGATACGCTGGTTCATTTCCATTGTATTTTGCAAAACCTTTTCAAATCGTCAAGTATTCTAAGAGGCTTTAATCCTTCCGATACTTATATCGATAGCATAAGTTCCCCGGTTCGGATTATAGGTAATTGAGGTTTCCTGAGACCCCTGGAAAGTCTTAATCGAAATGGAGGCTTTTTGGGGTCAAGGTGGGTCGTGTTCCATTCTCACGGCTGATTTCCCAAAGCCAATCAGCTTTTGTAGATTGGAACTAATAATAAAATACTTAATTACTTTCATTAGCTCTGGTAAACGATATTCTAAAATCATATAATATATTTACTAATAAGAAGAATTTGTAAATAAGGATTAAAGTAGTTTGAATGCACTTGAAATGCGATCTCTCAGGCGAATGTGTGGTAAAACTATGTATTATAGGTGCCCTAATGTTGAAATTAGAGCAGAATGCAAGGCTGAGATAAGCATTATCGACAAAATTGAGAAAGGTCTTTTACGATGGTTCGGTCATGCGGAGCGAATAAATTATGAAAGAACGGCTGAAATTATTTACGATGCGAGTTTTTCTGGTTATAGAAGTCGAGGAAGGCCAAGAAATACATGGCATGATCAAGTTAAACAAGTGCTTGAAAGTGGGCATGTAAGAAGTCGGAATAATCGACGTGCGTGCATGAGAAGATGTATGAATGCGGAGGGAGCAAGAGAAGTATGCCAGGACAGAGTGGTGTGGCGTTCTATCCTTTCTAAAATGAAAGTCTCATGTAAATAAATATTTCATGTTGACCCCCTACGGGAATCGAACCCGCGACCTCAGGCACGGTAGCTAAATGCGCTACCACTATGCTACGAGGCGGACACTAGTAAACTCTATGACTCCATAATTTTTTATATTGGCTTCATGTTCATAAATAAATAAATAAATATTACTGTTATTTTACAATTAATTACAACCTCCTTGTAACGGACGGTTAGAATGTCGACCCCAAGTCAGCAAACAGTAAGTCATCAATTCGTTATTTATAATTACAAATTTAATAAAGTAACGCGTAACCAACAAGTAACTTGGCATTACGTTTTCCTGTCAGTAACAAGAAATAAGCTCAATTAACGCAATTAGCCGACAAACCAAAAAGCCAAACAAAACTTTGTTCATTATTATGTGTTTCATTATTTTTCAGTCAAAACTTTAGAAAGTTTAGAAGGCAAAATGTCTTGTACATTGGTTATACAACTTCATTGGGCAGGCTTCACATTTTTTAATGCCATAAAATTAAAATATAAAGGAAAATGTTAGGACCATCCGTTTGTCAACTAGGCTAAACATTTGTTAATAACATCTTCAATTTCAGATATGATTCAAATTTCTAACTAACTAACCATCACGCCATTTCTCCGAAGGGGTAGGCGGAGAGTATAGAACGCCACACAACTCTGTCTGCCACAAGAGAAGTATGCCAATACTTCTTATGCTTCCTCCCATGTTTTATAATTCCGATTTCTCACATGCCACTTTTTTAGCACTTCTTTTACTTGATCACGCCATGTATTTCTTGGCCTTCCTCGACTTCTACAACCAGATACACTCACATCGTAAATAATTTGAGCCGTTCTTTCATCATTTATTCGCTCCACGTGACCGACCCATTGTAAAAGACCTTTCTTAATTTTGTCTATGCTCTAATTTCGACATTAGGGCACCTATCATACATAGTTTTACCACACATACGCCTGAGAGATCGCATTTCAACAGCATTTAATCTAATTTCCATACTCAAGGGTTGGTACCAGAACTCCATTATGAACTGCCAGTTTAGCCTCTTTTGATGAAATTTATCAGTTTAATCATATGCATTGTTATTTAATTAAAAGCTCATTAAAATTTTAAACTGAAATATTAGGAAGATAGAATGAAAAACATGTTAATTATAAATTTATTTATTTATTTCCAGAAACATTCCTTAAAATATACAAGACATATATAAGACCACTATTGAAATATGGATATCAAGTATGGAGTCCCTACTTCATTAAAGACATCGAACTACTAGAAAAAGTCAAAAGATATGCTACAAAAATCCCCAAATTATTGAAAAATATGCCATATCACGGTAGATTAATAGCACTAGGACTTACATCATTGGAAGAGCGACGGAAGAGAGGGGATCTAATTGAAACTTACAAGATACTAAACGATTACTATGACTGTCCCTTACACGAGATGTATAAACTGAATCCCAACACCAATCTACGGGGCCACAACTGGAAGCTCTATCGTCCCCAATTCCGCCTCAACCCTAAGAAAAACTTCCTTCCTAGTAGGGTGGTTTCAGACTGGAACAAGTTGCCAAGCCTAGTTGTTCACTCCGCTACGGTCAACCAGTTCTAGAACCGTTTAGATGCAGAAGGCAGACAAGAAGCAGTACAAGAGATATAGGCGCACCAGCAAAAGCTGCCTGCCTATTATATAATAATAATAATATTTATGTAAGGTACCTCAGGTCACACTTTCAAAACAAAATCCTTTTTATCTAGTAGAGACGTGAGGTAATTTATTTTATTTTAATGTTATGCACACATAGCTATGTATGATAGATTAACAGTAATATTTCAAGGCAATATATATGACAAAGCACAAATTGAGTGCACAGCAGTGTACAAAGTAAATTTCTGAGGACATCAAGAGCGAGGGAACAAGTATTTGAAATGTTTACGTTGTGTATGTTGTTGGTTCATGTGTGGAGTGTAGTAGAAGTGTAGGGAAATATGTTCTGAATATTTGTAATGAGCAATCCCAGTAATAAAATTTCACATGATAAATTAAACTATGAATGAAAACTCCAGAAAACTATTCTCTGTAGTTTTAAAACCTATAAGCCGCAATATAGTTCCGTTAAAATCTGTGTTTTACGCTCACCGTATCTAATTTTCTAACTCAATCAGCTCCTAAATTTTAATATACATTATACAGTTTCCGAAAGCCACCACAGAATATGAAATTGCAATAGCCTTCCGTAAAGGCTTCACATGACGTCAAACACCCCCTATAAGAGAGATCCTTGATTCACAAAATAAAGGACATGCTCTCATTGACTACAAAGCACTTTCCCTTATCCGCACATAATGGTGCATAGGGCACTGCATTTTTTATACACTAAGTGCTTTGTATTCTTGATGGTTTATCACATGAAAGCAAGATATATTTATTGTTTTTTTATTCAATATAAAGTAAGTGGGACAGTTGGAGTTTCCATGTCCCGACTTGCTAGAAATGATCCATGTTAAGTCGAAACCAATCAAACCAAAGAATCAAGGGATCAAAAATGAAATATTTAAAAAAATGCATTTACTGATTAAATGATCGTAGTAAATGGCGATAGGTTGAAACAGGTGGAGGAATTTGTATATCTGGGAAGCATGTTTACTAGGGATGGAAATGTGGATAAGGACATTGAAAGGAGGGTTAGTGCCGGTAACAGAGTTAATGGTGCCTTAAAGTCAGTCGTATCTAATAAGTGCTTATCAAAAGAGGCTAAATTGGCAGTTCATAATGGAGTTCTGGTACCAACCCTTATGTATGGGTAGTGAAGCGTGGTGTTGGAAAAAGAAGGATGAAAGTAGACTAAATGCTGTTGAAATGCGATCTCTTAGGCGAATGTGTGGTAAGACTATGTATGATAGGTGTACAAATGTCGAAATTAGAGCAGAGTGCAAGGCTGAGATAAGCATTATCGACAAAATTAAGAAAGGTCTTTTACGATGGTTCGGTCATGTAGAGCGAATGGATGATGAAATAACGGCTGAAAAAATATATGATGCGACTGTGCCTGGATGTAGAAATCGAGGAAGGCCGAGAAAAACATGGCATGATCAAGTAAAACAAGTGCTTGAAAGTAGGCATGTAAGAAGTCGGAATAATCGACGTGCGTGCATGAGAAGATGTATGAATGTGGAGGAAGCAAGAGAAGTGTGCCAGGACAGAGTGGTATGGCGTTCTATCCTCTCTGCCTACCTATTCGGGGAAATGGCGTGATGGTTAGTTAGTTAGTTACTTAATAGTGCTATTTTCCCATAAAAACGTTTCATTTAGTATCCTGTTATACCTTGGACTGGCTCAGAAACGTAAGATTAATCCTCTTGCCTTCATGTAATAATGATCGAGGTACACTGCTCATTGTTCACGTCTCCAACGCACCATTAGGTGCGGATAAGGGAAAATAGTAGTAAGACTGGTGAATATTTCATTTTGACCTCGCTGAGAATAGAACCCGCGATCTCACGCATGGTAGCCTAAAGCGCTAACTACTACACCTCGAGGTGTTGTTAATTCAACATAGGAAACAACAACACATCTCGTCCTTTTTACATCTGTCAGTGTACCCACATCCGGTGGCCATGTGTTCATGATTTCACCACCGGAAATACTCCGCCTGGTGGCGGATAACCGTACTATTAGGAGACTATTCAGCGGTAAACAGCCTGGCGTAAAGTTTAACAGATCCGTTGAAGGCTTTTACGGAATTTCTGATATCCGTTTTTTAAATTACCTACTCGTTTTTATTTTGCGTAACAGATGAAAAATAGAATTCATAATAGGTTTGGTGCAAAATTATCAGAGCTTTGAATGTATTCATTTTATTAATTATTTTTTCAATTAAAATAGTTTTAAATTCACAAAAACAGCCCTTAGCTTACATTACAAACGTATGTCTAAGTTTTTGAGTTAAATTTTTACAATTACGGGGGTTTTTTCACTAATTTCTTTTACTTGTTTCTTTAAATTACTGTTTTTAAATTACTGTTTTTAAATAATTGTCTTTAATTTACTTAATTTCTTTATATTACTGTTTTAAGCATATATTTATATTATGTCATTATTTTAATACAACTTTTTCTTCTTCTTTCACCACGTTCGCTCCTATGAATAACACTTGGATTACTAGATCCCTCCAGGAGACCCTGTCGCCAGCCAGCTCTCTCGCCTCCTCCCACGTCAAGCCCATCAGCTCCGCCGAGTACATCCGAAAGATGGTCATCGACGGTCTACCAGGACGGCGGGATCGACCAGGAAGCCAGGTAAACCGCCGCGACTTCACAACTCCAGTTATCGGAAGTTGTTGCGTCCGTTCCTGAAGTAATAACGAACTAATTAATATAATATAAAATTATGAACTGTCTCATTGATGCCCCTGAAATTTTGGAAAAGATTATTTTTAACGTTCCCACCCACTAAGGAATAATGAAATGCTGTTCCTCGGTCATCATAGGACCAATTATGGCGCACAGGCACCTTTACCCAGAATGATCAGGCGGGGTGAACGATCATCAAGATCTTGATTATTTTGGTGTAAGGATGTCTTTCTTTATAAATCAGCTGAAGAATCTGTATAGTTAGCTTATGCATTTTACTTCATTTAAAATATATATATTCTTTATCTTTGCTGTTTATTTCTGTCCTTGAAATTTTTTTCTTTGTAAAAATTTCGTGTATCTATAATGTTTATAATGGACTCTGTCCGTCAATAAATAAAATAAATAAATAAATAAAAATACTTGGTGCTATTCGTACACTTACGTATGTAGAATGTGATTTTTCACTAAAGATATCTCATTATATAATACTATGTTCCGGCGATGAAGCGTGGGACTGATCACCTCGCCTTCGAGTAATAAAAACAATTAAGTTTTAATGCACTTGATGTACCAA
Organism: Micrasema minimum; assembly: GCA_022494985.1. NCBI lineage: Eukaryota > Metazoa > Arthropoda > Insecta > Trichoptera > Brachycentridae > Micrasema > Micrasema minimum. The sequence continues at coordinate 21,472 of JAGVSP010001778.1, forward strand.
ATGCAGAGCCCTATGCACCGTTGGGTGCTGAAAAGGGAAAGCAGTAGAAGCAGCATTTGCTCCTTGAGATACAATAACGTTACATTTCACGAATGAAAATGGAACGGGTGGCCACTTTAACCCAGCCAATGATAGGTCGTAAGCCCTGTAAACACAACTATACCCATATTGCCTTCCAAACTTCCCGTCTCTGCTGAGATATTTATTGTAATTTGGTCATTGATATGAATTCAATTACAATTTATATGAATTTACCCATGAAATTCAGATTTTGTCTACAGATATTTGGACGCACTTAATATGTATAACATTACACACATTAATTTATCGACACGTTTTAGTCTAAAATTGTAGCATGCTTAACAGCAATAAAGTTCACGTTTCCTAAAGCTTATTTTTTTGCCCTTGAAATAATACTACCAAGCTGTTTATGACATATCAGTTGATGTGGGTAAAATAATAAACGATGTAGTGTTGAAAAGTCGTGACCGGATCGAATAAATCAGATTAAAGATATCAACCAATAAAGTCGACGTGTATTAAGATATCTGCTAAGCAACCTTTTCAGTATGTCCAAATATTCAAAGACAAAAATTTGATTCTATTCTCTTGAATCAGGGGAAAGTTTGAAAGGCCAATTTATTTATTTTTTTTATAAAAAAAATATCTGTACCTACATACCCACTGTTTTAGAGCACCTGTTTTAGAGCACTGAGATTTTATGTTAAATAGATATTTAAGTTTCGGACAGGATAGATCTGTCCATTTACAGGTATTTACATATATTAAAGAATACTTTTACTAGTTTATTTAACATAATTCTCCCTGAAATTTATTTAATTTCCAGTGAATATCCACACCAGGTAACATTTTTGATTTTGTATATATTTTACGAATCGAGAATCATCCACCAGCGCGTTAAAAGCTCCATCTATGCATTGATATTGAAGTTAAGTTTAGATGGAGCTTTTAACGAACTGATGGATGATTCTCGATTCGTAACATATATACAAAATCTGAAATGTTACCTGCTGTGGATATTCGGTAATAGGTGGAATGGGTCATAAAGTGGCCACTTAACCTAGTCAATGACAGGTCATAAGCCCTGTAAACGCTCGAATATCCATATTCCTGAATTTGAAAAAAATCTACTTCATCTCTGTAGGGATATAAAATGAAATATATACCTACTCCGGTCTTGGGATAAAATCCAGATTTGTGTACAAGTATTTGAACACACCAAAAATGTTGTACTAAAGCAACGTTTTTTTCACATGTTTTAGATGTCGACCAAAAGCGTGTTTATACGGTCATATTTAAAAAAAATATTATTAATGCCTCCCGAGAGCCTTAACCATGCTTGCCTATTTTACAAAGCATCAGGTTCCCGGCGTCCCGGTCGTCCACTGTTGACAATTCGTCGGCAGTTTGCGTCAGAGCTGCGGGACGTGGACTTGACTTGGGAGAATGCACTGGAGCTGGCGGCCGATCGCTTGCCCTGGAGGCAGTTTGTGGATTCCAACTGCTCCACATAGGGAGCAGATATAGTATGATGATGAAGATGATCACTTAAGGTCTAGGACTGGCGAGTAAGCTAAAAAGCTGGGTATTGGCAGCCCTGTTACATATGTGTACAACATACATAATATACAAAACACAGCAAAAACAAATAAATACATGGTGTAACAAAACTCGTAGTACAAACCGAAAACTGGTGAAGTGGAATCTGTAATATTACTTATGAATCTGAGATGAAAATAACATTTCTTTCTCTCTCACAAATGCTTTCATAAGTACGGCAGATTAAGTAAAATTGCTAAAATTCTTTTGAAAATGCATTTTTTTGTTTGTTTTTCTTTATGGATAGTATTAATTTGACTAAATAAATTATATTCTATAACAATTTGCAAAAAAATATCGAAAAAAAAACAACTTTTTTTACTAATTTTTCTCGAAAACTATGGGTCAAATATAAAAATGTGTGCAGTTCACACCAGGTAGAAGTGAAACCTTAATAAAACTAAGCTGAGAGAGAATGAGATAAATGCAGTATCAGGAGTGGGATAATTATAGGATTTATTTATTATAAATATTGGTACCCAGTTGATAATTTTTTTTCATTTTATTATTCATGATCCATGTCTTCAATTTTCTACAAGTGATACGAATGATAACTAAAGTATGAGACAAAAGTTTTTGTTTCGATTTTATTAATATATCTGTGAAATACCGCGTCAAGGCGCCTTCTCCCTCGGTTTTGCTACAAAATTTTTGGAGTCGAATCTACCTCTTCAGATACATGAATAGAACAAATTCTGTTTTTATAGCCTAGGACCTCCACATTATAAAAGTATAAGGGGTGCCGGCGATCAACTGGTAGATGTACCTGATGATGGAACTACGGCCAGCCGGCAGAAACTGTGTTCTATCTCATTCTCTCGCAGGCTAAATCCCATAGATCTATATGTTTGTCTCTTTTTAGTCGCTTTTTCGTTTTATAGAGTTTCATATCACTCCCAACGATTCTAAAGAAGTTTTCACTTCAAAATGTATTCTACAAAATCCACTCCGAATATGATGTAGATTCGCTGGTCGTGAACATCGAGTTTTGATACACGGTGTATAGGTAGATAAATAAAAATATAGATAATGTGCTTTGAATAACATTAATAGTTTGTAGAGAGGCTAAATTGGCAGTGCAAAATGAAGTTCTGGTACCAACCCTTATGTATGGAAGCGAAGTATGGAGTTGGAAAAATAAGGATGAAAGTAGATTGAATGCAGTTGAAATGCGATCTCTGAGGTGAATGTGTGGTAAAACTATGTACGATAGGTGCACTTATGTTGAAATTAGAGCAGAATGCAAGGCTGAGATAAGCATTATCGACAAAATTAAAAAAGGTCTTTTATGTTGGTTCGGTCATGTAGAGCGAATGGATGATGAAAGAACAGCTAAAAAATATATGATGCGACTGTGCCTGGATGTGGAAGTCGAGGAAGGCCGAGAAAGACATGGCTCGTATGATCAAGTAAAACAAGTGCTTGAAAGTGGTCATGTAAGACAGAGTGTGGTGTGCGTTCTATCCTCTCTGCTTATCCTTCGGGGAAATGGCGTGATGGTTAGTTAGTTAGTTTATAAAATAAATTGTATTCATTCCAGTGGAATAAAAGTTATTAAATCTTAACATCGAGAACAAAAATAGCAGGACGAAAACTTAGGTTTTGGACACGAAAATGTAAAAAATTAACAATTTTTTACAGTAATACTTGGTTTTATTTTTGAATGACTGTTAAAGTGATAAAATCTATTTAAGTTTATAATAAAAGAGTACAGAAGGTCCCTAAAACTAAGTGAGCATAAAAATAAAACTTGATCAAACTCTTTTCCCGCCAAAAGTGAGTTTTCCCGCCAACCGAGGGACAAAATGGCAATTTTGTTCCCAATAAAAAATCCTAAGTAGACCTTTTCGAGCAATATCAACTGTTTACGAAAACACAAGAGGTGAACAATATGGATAAAGATGGGATAGGAAGAGTATAGGGAGGTGAAAAGGTAAAAATAAGATATGTAAATTTGTTGTGTCTGATATTTTCCAAAGAAAAAAAAAAAGTTTAAATTTCGTAGTCTTTCGCGTCCTTCAGGATACAGATGATGTTTTTCTGGGTTATTATGTGATGTTGGTTGAAAGCCCACAAACACCGGCATAATAACCCAAAAAACCACATGTTTCAAAAAGTTTTTTTTTTCTTCGTCGGTATTCTACGTAGGTACCATGGATCTAAAAACATAATGTCTTCGAACAAGAATTCACTAGAAGGGGCGTTTCCATCCAAATTTTCTAAAAATATGCGCTTCCTAGGGCTAATTTCGTAACACCACTTATTATCAAATTCCACCATCTGAAGACTCTAGCACTTAGGCCAATACACGAAATGTGTGACGTAGATGTCTAGTGATGATGTAGATGCCTATTGACCACGTAGTGAGTGACGTAGTGGGTAATAAGACACCCAGACACTGTAATATTTTTCAAATATAGAATGTCACTTCTCTGAAATTCTTGTTCAAAACATAATACATATCTATAGACAGCATTTTGAGTGTGTCCAAATACTTGTAGAAAAAAAAAAAATAACTGAAGCTATAAGCATAACAAATTGAAGAGTGATCTTCAGGTCTTTCCTAGTAGGTGATATAATTTGGTAAGAATCTCACTTGGAATCAAAAAGGTTTCCGCTAAAATTGCCTAGCAATTTACTCAATGGATGACAAAAAGTGTTCCTATGTGAAGCGTCGCGCCATTTCAACTGTATATATATACAAGTTCTGATAATTGGCAGATATGGGTAATGTTGTAATAGAGATCAAGTGGGCCACTTAACCCAGCCAATGACAGGTCATAAGCCCTGTAAACGCCTAGATATTCTCGTGTCTGTTGAGATGTCAAATCATAATAATATTTCTTTTTAAAAAGTAATGATCATTGTAATGACAATCAATGATCTATGATGCATTTTATTGCAGATTGTAGACATTTCACTTCTAACAAATTTAAAAAGATTTTTTTGAAGGTGCAATATTTTTACACTAAAATAATTAATAATGGTGTTTCAACATTACATACATAAGTCAAGTCTAGTATGCATGTTACTACTACTACTACTACTACTTTCCCTTTATATCCTTTATAATAGGTTATGAAATTTTATACAGTAGGTTAATGATAGGTTAGGTTAAAATAAATAATTTAAAATCAAATAGATTTTGAAAAGCGAAATTTGACAATACATAATGAAGGCGTGACCCAATCGCGTATCAACCAATCACAGCTTTACGCTTTACTCTACAAACCAGAGAGAAAAAATGTTTTGAAATTTTGACAGCTGCACGGCAAGTTGTAAAGTTACCCCCCCTACGGGAATCGAACCCGCGACCTCATGCACGGTAGCCAAATGCGCTACCACTATGCTACGAGGCGGACAAGTTTTATATATTTGTAGATATTATCGCGACCCGCGTATGCATGTTACTGTTATTTATTTATTTACAAACGTATCAAAATGGTGTACAATTTAGAGCTTCTTAAATATCTAGATACGCAGGCATATAACATAATAAATATCGTAGATAAACTGAATACTGGTGCAGTGGTATATTATAAGTACCTACATACAAAGATAAATGGAAAAACTCCGATCAGCGCTATCGGTTTCTAAATGGGCAATTGCCTGTTCCAAGAAACCGATAGGATGCGGCAAGCTAAAAAAAGAAAAGAAAAAAAACAATTGTATACGAGTGCATAGCATTTAAGATATACACACTGAAAATTACACTTAACGACATATCACACAAAAATAAAAAGAATAAAAACAGAAGACAAAAGTATTTTGAGTGACAAATTAATACGTTGTACGAGTATGAATGTTTAATGAATTACTTTAAACACATAAATAAATATCTTCCAACCAACCATTAGGTGGAGATAAGGGAGGAAGGAAAGTGAAAATATCTTGCATTTCTTGTCATATTAATTTCCTTTTCCCTGCTTAACGAACGATGAACTGGCTGTAATAAGTTTCAAGAAGTGTCTAAATCATTACTACCACTCCATTGCCTTCCAGTCACTCATAAACATTTTTATTTTTCCTCTCTCTTCCTGTGTGATTTCTTTTTTTCCTACTTATATTGCGTTATCTTTCATAAATGAACGAATTCTGTTGAAGAAGTGATTTATAAAAACGGCAACTCCACCTTTTTTAAATAATAAAATACTGAGAATATTACTTATTTTTTCAAAATTGGCGGCCTCCGTAGCGTAATGGCTAAGACGCTGGACTCACGATATGGAGGTTCCGGGTTCGATTCCCGGTGAGAACTCAAAAAATCAAAAGTTATTTTTCTCAAGCCTGGGTGTTTGTGACGTTGTTCCCCTCTGTAATTAGGCCTCCTGGCCTGTTGAGATGGTCAAAAAACAAAAAAAAAATTCTTTATTGTTCGTCCGCCTCGTAGCATAGTGGTAGTGTATTTGGCTACCGTGCATGAGGTCGCGGGTTCGATTCCCATAGGGGGTCAACATGACGTATTTACTTACACGTGGTTTTCATATTAATGTGTGGTACCTCGGACTGGTACTGAAGCGTAAGACTGATCATCTTGCCTTCTTGTAATAATGATCAAAATACACTGCACTTGTTGTACCAATGGGGAAGAGAAAGAAGAAGAAACGTGGCATGCACACGTTGAGAGAATGGACGATAGTAGAATAGCCAAATCCGTGATGCATCTCTGCCCACCTAGCCGCTGACTTCCTGGACGACCCGCAAAAAGATGGAGGGACAGTTAGGAGTCGACATCCCAGGAGGCAGCATCCAATGAGAATAATACAAACCATGTCTATGTTCAGAAGAAGATGAAGAAGAATGAAATATATTCTTAAATTATCTAAATTAAACACATTAGTTACCCTGGTGGTTATGGTTTTATGTGGGTGCACAGAAAGAAATGAAAGATACTTACAGTTTTACAATAAACTTAACTAATCAAACTACGATTGAAATGAATAATGGAAATGAAAAATAAATCTAGTTTGCCCCACAATTTGGCGGCAAGAAATGTGCGAAATCGACGTCGCGTCACGCAGAAGGTCAAAATATCTTTCCGCTATTGTCCGAGCGTGTTCGGTGTAGTTCGGCTCGTTCGTTCGTCCCGCGTCGCCCGCGTGACGTCATTTCTTCCGCCACAACAGTATCCACGCCATCGACAAAAATAAAAAATACACGCACTTAAAATTTCAATAAAAGATTGTCAACTAGCATTAATAATTTTATTTTTAGCGTAATTATATACATTTTGAGTGATTGTATTTAAAAAAATTATGTATTCCTACTTCTTGTAGAAATATGTATCCAGATATTCACAAAACCTTTCTGTTCGATATTCGAATACGTAGTTCTTGACCGGTTATAATGAAAACAAATAAACAATAATAAAGATTTTATCTAGAACCCTTTGATATCAAATTGGGTATAGCGGGTATTGGACCATACGTTCTAGAACTTAATAATAATTTCTATTTGTGCCGTAAATATACGCCGTTTATAGAACATAAAAAACCCCACTAGAATATGGTGCAAACTCTTTACACTTAGGATCACATTTACACATCAGCCCAGAAGTTAGACGTTGTGATGTGCACCGAAACATAAGCAACATAAAGCCAATGGTATAATAATCGAATCATGAAGAATAAATTATGATAAATAACATTTTGAGTGTGTCCAAATACTTGTAGATAAAAACTGGATTGACAGGTCATAAGCCCTGTAAGCGCCTAGATATCCATATTCCCTTCCAAATTTCTCGACTCTGTTGAGATGTCAAATTGTAATAAATTATGAATTTGGTAGAAGCAAAAAAAATGTTTCAGGACAAAGCAATGCGTCATCCTATCTGCCTACACCTTTGGAGAAATGATATGATAGAAAGCGAAACTTTATATCCCACTAACTATTTTTATTCAAAAATATAAATAAAAACCTCGAATAGTTTTTACGGTGAATTGGATTCAGAGTTAGATCGGGTTAAAGGCAAATACCTTGGGAAATGCACTAGTAGATTTTGTGCTTTGGTTCTCAACGGAAATAAATATTTCCATCTAGAGTATCAGGCTTAGAATACAATCCTTCAGTTTCCATAACAAAATCCTTGAGCTGGTATAAACACTCTTTGTGCACCGTGCAACAAAACTCAATGTACAAGCGGAAAACAGTGAATCTACTTCATATTTGGAGTCGATTTGTATATATTATTTTGTTGTTTCCGAGACTTTATGATATCTACTGTCATCCGGCGAAAGCGTTTCGGCTGGCTTCATCATATACTACGCATGCCTCGGTGCCTTAACCGTGTTTGCGTATTTTACAAGGCATCAGGTTTTAGGCGTCCTGGACGTCCACTGGAGACAATCCGTCGGCAGTTTGCGCCACAGCTGCTGGACGTGGATCTGACTTGGGAAGACGCACAAGATCTGGCAGCCAACGCTTGGCATGGAAACAGTTTGTGGAATCCATATACTCCACGTAAGGAGTGGATATGTTATGATGTTGACGATGGTAATTTCTGAGAAAATTGAGTAAGAAATCAAATTTTTTTTGAGAAATTCTTACAAATTGTTATCGAATATAATTAATATCCAATTACTACTATTAATAAAGAAAATAAAAACAAAAAATGAATTTCAATTAGAATTTTTGTAATTTTACTTAATCTTTGGTACTTTTGAAAGCTTTTTGATGAAAAAGAAGAAAAAAAAAATAAAACTTGGATGTAAAAGTCATAATACACATTCGACTCCATAATATTTTAAGTAGATTCACCAGTTTTTGGGTTGTACTACGAGTTTTGTTACTCCGTGTATTAAAAAGAATTCAACTTACAAGAGATATTTTATCCTTTTGAAGAACATGGAAAAGTATTTCAAATCGTAGCAGGTATCGACTGCGATTATAAATGAGTTTATACAGATTTATCTCGCATGGAAATCGAATTTTCTTTAATGAAATACGTATTTACATTTTTTAAAACACGTTTCATTAAGGAGAGTAACAGATTGCCAAGGAGGCTGTAGTAAAATTTCCACATATCACCGATGGGCATTTCTTCGACACAGCATTTAACCGACAAGCATTTGATCGACGAGCATTTCTTCGACACAGCATTTAGCCGACAAGCATTTGATTGACGAGCATTTCTTTGACACAGCATTTTGCCGACAAGCATTTGATCGACGAGGATTTCTTCGACACAGCATTTAACCGACAAGCATTTGATCGACGAGCATTTCGGACGGATAATTTATACAATACCTAGCCATGTAGTAAAATAAAACAATATAGACCGTAAACCTAGGATCGTAAGAGGATTTTTTCGGAATATGGCACAAAAGTCACTGGGTGATAATGCACATACATGAAACATGTTAAGCAATGAAGAAATAAAACACAAAACCATTGATGCAATAATATGCAATGGATAGTTAACAATCGGGATACAATAATTTAAAGTTTGCATTTTTGTAAAAATTGATACGCGACCGGTAACGCTAGCGTTTGCATTTCATACGAAACCGGGTTATGGTCTAGTGGTAGATTCGAGAAATCAGGAATTAAAATCTCTAGGTTCAAATCCCACGTTAAGTTTACATCGTGTGAAGTAATTTTGTAGAATCTTACTTACAATTACAAAATAAAACGGTTAAACTGTTATCTTCAGACTTCCTCTTTATAGAGTTGAAACGCTTTTGCAACTGTGGAGACCCGAATACTTCGTTGCAAATTTGCATGTTTAGTGAAACTTTTATTTACCCAGTTCTTTGGTTTTTTGTAGTAGCCGATTAACAAAGTTCATCTTGTGTACCTATTGACACTATTTTACTACTAATCCAACTGTATTTTATATAATACGCATGCTCAATTTGTCAATCCTAGTTTAAAAACATTGCTATTTTAATAATTGCTTATCTCTGTGGTGCGTACGGCACTGATATTTTAAGCACAGGGAATCTTGATTGCTTGTTACATGAAAGCAAGGTTTTATTTATTTATTTTATTTAACACAGAAGAGAACATGTATAAACACACTGGTTATTTTCGATCCTTAAATACTTTCTTTCCTTATTTCTTAATAACCTACCAATTTTTCACCACTATTTTCCCTTATCCGCACCTAAATGGTGAATAGGGCACTGCATACCATGTGTAATCAATTATTTAAGTGCAAATGGTGAAATAATTTGTGCGGATAAGGGAAAAGCTATACAGGGTGTTACAAAACTCTTAGTACAACCTGAAAACTGATGAATCTACATCGTTGGAGGTGTGTAAATAGCCAACTCAAGCGGGGATGATAACTTCGAAAATTAAAGATTTATAATGACAAAAATTAAATACCTAATATTGTTAGACACAATTTCCAACAGCGGGCGTTTGCGTGGGCGCTATGTAATATGTTATGACAATATTCCAACGACTTCATCGATACAAGAAACATCCAGGATAAGTCAGATGCAAAGGCGTCCACTAACCTGAGATTCTTCCCTGATCTTCCTCGTGACTGCGAAGTGGCGGACGAATTGATGAATCCAATAGTTGGAGGTTGGAGATGGCGGTGATGGACAATGAACTTGATGGCACACACAGATGACGAGGAACGCACAAACAAATAGCGAAAAACTTATATAGAGGCGGCGATGACAGAGTGAAGTTGATTCGAGCAGCGCAGCGTAGCGGCGTTATTGTATGCAGTCGAACCACATTGGAACATGAAAGCAAAAATTAGTGGGTACCTACATATTGGATTAACCATAGATAATCCTTGCAAAATGAAGTACTTATTCTGGCTTGACCAATCGTATTTGGATACGATTGTGTAATATGATCTGAGCTTGAAAAAAAAACTTTTTTTTTTCTCTCAAAAGTTTTCATAAGTATGGGAGAGTAAGTAAAATTGCTCAAATTCTTATTAAAACGCGTTTTTTTATCTTGTTTTCTTTATGAATAAATTTCAAAAAAATGATATTTTGATAACAATTTGCAAAAAAAAAAATTTTTTAATTCAACTTCGTACTTAATTTTCTCGAAAACTAAAGGTCAAATCATAAAATTTTATTCTACAAAATCGACCCCAAATATGATGTAGATTCATCTGGTTTCCCGCTTGTACATTAGTTTTGTTACACTCTGTAGAAGTGGTATCCTAAGGATATGTTCCCTCGATGAAATTAAGCACTAAAATAGCGTAGCAGAACAAAAAAATAAATTAATAAATCACGTTAATCTTATCGCTTAGGACTATCGTCCTGCAAAGTCCTATGCCTATAGATCGTGTGTAGTGCTAACCGGAATAGCAGGCAAATCGCCCTGGAGGGTTTTGCTAAGCCAAGCCTAAGAGGTTAGGGGTTGCAGTTAGTCTAGACTCATCCCCTAGGCTACGTTATCGATGGTTCATATCGGAGGCGGGGGGAGAAAACGGAGGCTTTTTAGTGTGAAATATCATATTTACAATAGATACGTATCTGAGCTGTAAAATATCGATCAGGATTCAGTAGACCGAAAGTGTTTGAATGTAGTTATATGAGAAAATAACACTTATTTAGTAAATAATGTAGTATGTTTATTATTTGCCTTAAAATCGATAGTGGAAAATAAGAACTAGAAGAAGAATAAGCAAAATTAGCAGTACACAACGGAGTTCTGGTACCAACCCTTATGTATGGTAGTGAAGCGTGGTATTGGAAAAAGAAGGATGAAAGTAGACTAAATGCTGTTGAAATGCGATCTATGTGTGGTAAGACTATGTATGATAGGTGTACAAATGTCGAAATTAGAGCAGAGTGCAAGGCTGAGATAAGCATTATCGACAAAATTAAGAAAGGGCTTTTACGATGGTTTGGTCATGTGTAGCGAATGAGTGATGAAAGAACGGCTAAAAGAAGTTTAAATTCAAGTGTGGCTGGATGTAGGAGCCGAGGAAGGCCGATAAAGACACGGCATGACTAAGTACGACAAGTACTTGAAGGTGGACTTGTGAAAAGTCGGGTTAATCGGCGTATGTGCATAAGTATGAATGTAGAGGAAGCAAAGGAAGTATGTCAGGACAGAGTGGTATGGCGTTCTATCTCTTTGCGTACCCTACGGGGAAATGGCATGATGGTTAGTTAGTTAGTTATTATTTATTTATTTCATTTTATTTTTATTTTTGGTTTTGGACACACACAGTTACAATATGACATAAAAAACAAACTTTCTGGAGTATCGACGGTAATCTAGCCTTAACGCGAAAACTCGATTTCAATCGAAAATCGGCCGCGAGGGGTAAATATGAACCTTAAACGAAAGGCGCGCTGTCAATTTGTTATTATGACGCTGTTAAAAAATAAAATGAGTAGGAGAAAAACAGCGGACTACGGTTAAAAATTACTAAAATGGGTCTGTTGATTTTTTAAAGCACTTTAGCCAACATGTTCTTGAACTACGTATATTTAAGCAACATCAAATATAAATTGACCACTACTACTACTAATACTTTCCCGCACCGCTCCCAATGATGCATAAGGCACTGCATTAAACACAAGTGCAGCGAATCTTGATCATTTGTTAAATGAAGGCAAGATGATTAGCGCCAGTAAGTCAACACATGAATTTTAAAAATATTTTTGTTTTTAGAAAAATAAAAATTGATATAAATATTTCAACAACAACATTTTGAACGAATACAAATACTTGTTGACAAATTACTGGATTATACCCATGCTGGGCTGATATCAGATATTATTGATATCTCAACAGAGACAGAGAAACTCTGGAAACGGATGTGGGTTATCTAGGCCTTTACAGGGCTTATGACCTGTCATTGACTGGATTAAGTGGCCACTTGATGTATTACAACATTCCCCATTCCGCCCATCATCTGACAACCATGTATGACAAAATTTTTGAAACTTTTATATATGTTGAGTTTTTTACAGAAGAATCCACATGCGAGTTGTGTTTTCGACAGATTTTCAATATTTTTAAATATGTTTTTCCCTATAGCGACTCTGTTGAGAAGACAGATAAGCATTTTTTTGGCAATCTAGCTTTATTGGTGTAGGTAAGGTTCATCCGAACTTGATTACTTACTAGAAGACGCCTGAAGATGTCTCTCCAATTTTTATTTGCTTTTATTTTTTTATGGTTATCAGATGATGGGCGGAATGGGGAATGTTGTAATACATCAAGTGGCCACTTAACCCAGCCAATGACAGTTCATAAGCCTTGTAAACGCCTAGATAACCCACATTCGTTTCCAGAGTTTCTCTGTCTCTGTTGAGATATCAATAATATAAATATTTCATATTGACCTCCATCGGGAATCGAACCCTCATGCATGGCAGCACAACGCGCTACCTCTACACCACGAGGCGGACAAAATTGACAAAACACATTAATTTAGTTACATCGTTATAATTTTTTTAATTAGCTTAAAACACTGTTGTATTTCTACGACTGGAAAAGCTGCGAGTTTTACATTTGGCAAAATGTTTAGAAAAGTTAAACAATCTACTTTAGAGGTAATTTTGTACATAACATAAAGGTCACATTTCATTATGTAAAGGTCATCCTGAATCCTTTAAAGGTCACGAAATACGATCATATTTAACATAGCCTACAATATCCATTAAAGAAAGTTCTACGTAGAGCTTTGAGCTTTTTACAGGCGACAATTTAAGCTTATAGATCAATGGCCAAGCTTATTTGATTTGATCCATGTCGTATTTTTATAAAATAAATAGCAAGATATTTGATATTATTGATATCCCAACAGAGACAGAGAAACTCTGGAAACGAATGTGGGTTATCTAGGCGTTTACAGGGCCTGTCATTGGCTGGGTTAAGTAGCCACTTGACGTACTACAACATTCCCCATTCCGCCCATCATCTGATAACCATATATGACAAATTTTGGAAATACATTATTATATTGAAATCGTCTTCGTCGTCTATATATTGAAGACGATTTCAATATATAGTAGTTCCCAAATTTGTCATATATGGTTATCAGAAGATGGGCGAATGGGGAATGTTGTTGTACGTCAAGTGTCCACTTAATCCAGCCAATGACAGGTCATAAGCCCTGTAAACGCCTAGATAACCCACATTCGTTTCCAGAGTTTCTCTGTCTCTGTTGGGATATCAATAATATCTGAAATCAGCCCAGCATGGGTATAATTTAGTAATTTGTCTACAAGTATTTGTATTCATTTCAAAAATGTTGTTTAGAGCAAGATATTTTTTTAAATATTCAAATATTATGTAATTTCCAACATCTGCACTAGGATCGCTGTGACGCTGTATGATAGTAATCGGTAAACAATTGTATCGATTTTAACGATTACATCATATTACACCCGTCACAACTAACGTGATAAATTTTCAAGTAGATACGTTGGTGATCCCTGCCCTGATAACGCAATGGTATTTACCTGTAAAGAATCGTCGAGTATTCTGTGGCATTCCATATTCTGTGCACGATGCTTGAAGCTCGATTGTTGATTTTTAGCATTACCAAGATCTGCAGTAAATGCACTCCCAGGAGACCCTGACTAATCTAAAGGAGTGCACTGCACTTCCCATCAATAAAACTAGTACTAATGTCGTGGGAGAGGTACATACATTTATAATATAAATATACCTCACCAGGCTGTTTTAATTTTAGATATTGCGAAAGATTGATAGTTCGAAAACAGTATTATTATTGACACTCCGACCAGCAAAATAAAATAAAAGCCTGTGAATATATCTAACTAACTAACTAACTAACCATCACGCCATTTCCCCGTAGGAGTAGGCAGAGAGGATAGAACGCCATACCGCTCTGTCCTGACAGACTTCCTTTGCTTCCTCTACATTCATACATTTTCTCATGCACATACGCCGATTATTCCGACTTTTCACATGACCACTTTTAAGTACTTGACGTACTTGGTCAAGCCATATCTTTCTCTGCCTTCCGCGGCTTCTACATCCAGGCGCACTTGCATTTAAACTTCTTTTAGCCGTTCTGTCATCACTCATTCGCTCCACATGACCAAACCATCGTAAACGCCCTTTCTTAATTTTGTCGATAATGCTTATCTCAGCTTTGCACTCTGCTCTAATTTCGACATTTGTATACCTATCATACATAGTCTTACCACACATTCGCCTGAGAGATCGCATTTCAACAGCATTCAGTCTACTTTCATCCTTCTTTTTCCAACACCACGCTTCACTACCATACATACCATACCAGGGAGGGTCCGATGCCTTGCAGGAAACCCGCTTGCACAGCGCGGGTGTAAACTGTGCGCCTCTCGATTTAAGCTTAGACTATGATGTTCTCTGCGTAATCTATACAATGATGTTTGTGTAAAAGCACTAAAAATAAAGAACATAAGAGTTGGTACCAGAATTCCGTTGTATGCTGCCAATTATCTACATATAGTTAAATTAATAAATTAAAACTTGCAGAAATATTTTTTTTCATGAATGCTTGAATGAAAAAACATCCATTATTTTTTATTTAACTTCAACTCAAATTTATGTTTTATTTGGATTAGCATACATTTCCTCTGATTAATTAATCACATTGCTCTCGTAAGAATTACAACATTAAATCTGACGATTATCATTAATTATTATCAATGTAATATGGAGTAAAGCGGATTATTTATCGGATCAGCTAAAATCGATGCGGAATTTAAAAGAAAATAAGGGAATTTTGGTAATATTTAGAATAACGAACTTAATTTACTGCAGCAAATAATGTAATCAGTATTATACGAGTGTGTAAAAATTTTGCTTCTAAAGTTTTTTGGAATTATTTTTACCTTACCAATATTCATCGACCCTATTTTTATATCTACAAAACTTGAAAAAAACTTTTGGTTGTCTGTAAAGTCGTTTTACGGACGATAATTTTACGTGATAATGTCATAAGAAACATTGCTAAAAAATAGCATACTTTTATGAATTGAATTAAATTATTATTACTGAATTTATCATTATTTTGTATAATACAAAGCAGGAGTTAATTGAAAATTACATTTTTTTCCATAAAATATCTTTTTTTTTCAATCGTTAATTTTACTTTCACTTTGTAGCTTGTATGCTGCTGCTGTCTCCCTTCTACTCGGACGCATCGGCCGATGAAGTGGAAGAGAGATAGATGCGTCATAAACCGAACGCTTAGGCCGATCGTGCCTCTCTATCGCTTGTTCCGCGCTCTCGCTTACACACTCGGCTCAGGCGGAACGTGACAATGAGTCATGCTTTTTCGTGTGTGCAGCCGGCGTTCATCGATTTATTAGACGTTATCACGTCAAAAAAAATAGTACCTACATAGGCTTATATTCATTTACAAAACGAGAAAAAAAAACATATGTTTATTTAAAAATAAACGTACTGTCTTAAATTTAGACAAGCGTGTGTTTTATTAAAACTTTTCAACCGTTGAGACTCGTATAAATAATAACGAGGTACTCGTATATCAAAAGTCTTATTCATAGAACCAAAAAACATAAAAATGCATTCAATTTTTAA
Source organism: Micrasema minimum (assembly GCA_022494985.1). Classification (NCBI taxonomy): domain Eukaryota; kingdom Metazoa; phylum Arthropoda; class Insecta; order Trichoptera; family Brachycentridae; genus Micrasema; species Micrasema minimum. Next base: position 37,591 of record JAGVSP010001778.1, read on the forward strand.
TTTCTCAACTTTCAATTTCAGCCGTTTCTTTGTAAAATCAACCCTTTACCACGTCAAAGTGAAAACAAGTTCAAAATTCAAAAATTATTCCTGCCTTTTACGACTCCATATCCAGTTATTTTGGCAAACTTCTGTTTAAGTTGGCAAACGGTCATTGGGAAATAAACTCAATTACAACTTGCCGACTTCCGGTCGGTATATCCGGGTACAAACTGCGAGCTTACAGAGCTACGCCCTAATTTTCAAAAGCTCACTAAATGAGCTTTACTAACTTAAGCTCGCTGCAAAATAATCGTGGCCGTTAGAAGCAAAAGCAGCACTCTCCCACTTTAGTGTTTTAAAGAAATATTATAAAAACTGGAACACTAGGCAGGGCCGTTTATGCTTTTTTTTAAAAATAATATCCACCATTATCCACTGAAAATCAATCAATATTTACGATTATATCGACTTATATGTTCCATTGACCACCAGCGACCAAAAGCCACCAATATTGACCAATATCCACTATAAAATCCACCAACATTTACCAAAATCACTGAAATCGAACAATATGTCCACCAATACCCACCGTAATTTCCACAATGTATCCATTAATATTGACCATAATATCCACCATTATCGACCAATATCCATATATTAATACAAATACCCACAATTTCAACCAATATTTACAAATATTGAATATTATGTCTGTAGACCAAAGAATTCAATATAATTTGCTAATGAAATTAACAAAATTGCTAAAGAGATAATTCCAAGACATTTGCAAAACAAATTAAAAAACAATGACTTTTTTCATAAATATGCAACAAGAGGTTTAAAAAAATATAAGATTAGAAAAGAAAAGTAAAACTATGTCACAGAATTGTCTAATGTATAAGGGCATTAAAATGTATGAGGAGATTCCAGATGAAATAAGAAATGAACAAAATGTAAAGTTATTTAGGGTTAAATTTAAAAAATATATGTTTGAAAAATATTAGCGTAGGTATTATAAATATTATAGCTAAATTGAAAAATGTATAAAAGTAGGATTAGAATAGTTAGGGAAAAAAAAGTATATTATTATTATTATTATTAAAATTAATAATTGTAATAATATTAGTCTATGTAAAAATTATAAAGTACTAGTAGGTAATAAATATTATATAATAATAAAAATACCCAACTATATCCACCAATGTCGATAAAAGTCTACCATTGTTTCGACCAATATCGACCATAACATCCACCATTATTGACCAGAATACCAATATTTACTCATATCCACCACAAATATGACCAAATCCACCAAAATCTATTTATATCAATATCCACCAGTATCCACATATATATCGAGCAAATTCACGAAAATCTACTAATTTCCCCAATATTATCGACCAATATAAACCTATTTCAACCAATATTCTCTTCCTTCACGGGACAACAAATTCGGCGAAGAACTTTCCTTATTCAATTGTTCATTTCCTCATTTGTGATCATAACAGGACACGATGATGACGAATGATTACGAACTACAGAAAAAAACATCATATAATATAACAATACTGCTTTTCCCTTATCAGCACCCGATGGTGCATAGGGCACTGCATCGATACATAATTTCTATCACTAATATTCGTCTATTCACAGAATTTATGTATATTTGAATTTATCTATGTTTGATTGTTATCAACAAATTTAATTAGTATGCGAGTGCCTGGTCGAGTTACCCGTAGTAATGCACTATTTTACTGTAGCCAATCATCGACCAATTACTAACAAGTATACTAACAATAATTGATTGTTTTCAAACACAAATCTAGTGCATTTTAGGGAACAGTGTCTGGATGCCATCTCTGCGGTAATGAATAGCTACCTACTGTTGAAATCATTTAAAAATGTCTATGTAAAAGCCCTATGGGCGTATAAAACAATAAAACAAACAAACAATATTTGATTTGATGCCATTTTATTGTTTTGTGCAACCTATATTACCATGTTTAAGCCTTACATGTTATTTACATAAACAGTTTATACAAACAGTACTACTTTCTGTTATCCTCCTTCTGGTGCATAGAACACTGCATTGTTATACAACGTGCAACATACATTGATCATTCATTACATAATCAGCATCATCATCATATCATATCCGCTCCCTATGAGGAGCATATGGATTCCACAAACTGCCTCCAAGCCAAGCGATCGGTCGCCAGCATCCTCCTGTGTCAAGTCCATGTCCCGCAGCACTGACGCAAACTGCAGACGACGAATTATCAACAGTGGACGACTATGACGCCCGAGAACCTGATGCCTTGTAAAATAGGCAAGCATGGTTAAGCTCTCGGGGACGCAAACGTAGTATATGGCCTAGCCGAAAGCCGAAACGCGCCTTCGCCGGATGACAGTAGATACCACGGGGTTGCTGTTCCGTTGCCTCACCTCTGTGTTCCTTACAAAAGTCAAACCACCGCACACTAAAATTCTTCTAAAAAAGGCAGAGTTCAGAAAGAACTGGGAGTGGCGGTTTGAGAGTAGCGGGTGCCCGCCGCATTCAACAGTATGAAAGCTGTTTAGAGATCGGATTTTACTCCGGTTAAAACTAAATTCCGTCTTTGTAACGCCTGCATCACACCTGTTCTCCTCTATGGCTGCAAATCATAGCACTTAACCAGAGCCCAAAATAGCAGAATTCTGAGTTTTAAAAATAGGTGTCTTAGAAGAATATTAGGTTAACATGCTTGGTACGTACTTACGTGCAACGTTTTATAATTTTAAGAGAAAAAGAATATTCCAATGAAATATCCATCTATTTTTTTAAAGGTACAGTATTTTTTTTCTTTCTCAATCTGTTTTCTTTGCTTTCACAATAAATTGTATTTCACCGAGAGGTAAGGGTATTGACCTAAATGTGCGATGTGTACCTACGTATTTATAGAACGCTCGTTAGATAGCATTGCAGTGTGCAGCAGCATGGCACTTCAGATGCAATACAGTTATAACCCCCAGGGATTGGAATCATTTATGCTTAGCTTCTACCGCTAAGGCAGAAAGTTTTGTGAAAAGAAATGGTTGCACCATTGGGTGCGGATAAGGGGATCAATAGTAGTTACTTGAAAAAGTTTTTTAATTACAATTGGACATCTCAACAGAGACGAGAAATTTGGAAGGGAATATGGATATCTAGGAGTTTACAGGGCGTTATGACCTGTCATTAGGCTGGTTAATAGGTGGCCACTTGATTGTATATAACAACATTCCCCATTTCACCTAGTATTATCCAATCTCCAAATCTGCCAATAATACAATAAAAATGGCGCGACGCTTCACAAGTGAATATCTCTGTCATCCATTGAGAAAGTTGCTAAGCATTTAAGCAGAAACTCTTTATGATTTGCAAGTGGAGACACTCTTACCGAATTATATCACCTACTAGGAAAAGCCTGCGAAGAATGACTACATCAAATTGTTATGCACAAGAACTTTTACCGAGCTAATTTTATATAAACACACATTTTGAGTTATGATCCAAATACCCTAATGGACTAAAAAACTGGATTTCACCCATTACGGTCTAATAATATACAATTTGACATACTCAACAGGAGACGAGAAATTATTGGAAGGGAATATGGAAATCTAGAGGCGTTTACAGGGCTTTTAAACCTTTCATCGGCTGGTATTATCATTATATATAAAATATTATGTAAATCATTATTTACCCATGAAATCGTATTGTTATAGTCGTATTTAATAGCGCTAAGTATTGCCTGAGACGTGGCCTTAATATATTGTGCTTATTTTAAATCCCGTGGTATATTCCAGAATCGTGCCCTAAGCACAAAACCATACAAATATGCAGATAAAAAGAAAGTTCGAAGTACTTTGTAGTATCTTTCGACGATGACAGGTCGTAAGCCTGTAGACGCCGCTCAGACTGTATCAAAAATAATTATAATTTTAAAATGGAAATCTACTCGTGTAGAATATTAGATAATCAAAATATCCGTTTCCCAGAGCTTTTCTGGCTCTAAGACTGCCAAGGACGAGTGGGACGGACGATAAGGAGTAAGGAGGTCTATGATCAGCACTGGATGACTAATAGCTGTTGAAAAAAATGAAAAAGAGAATACAATGAAGAATTGAATATTATAATGGTGAAGATGCTGATGATGAGGATGATGATGATTGATAGATGAATGATGACGGTGATGATGATAAATGACGGTGATGATGATGAGGAATGATGATGAATGGTGGGTGGTGATGATGAAGATGATTGATGATGATTATGATGATGGTGGTGGAGGTGTGGTGAAGATGAATGCTGATGGTGTTGATAATAGTGATGCTTTTATGATGGTGGTGGAGGTGGTGTGGTGTGATGATGATGATGATGGTGGTGGTGGTGATGATGCTGGGTGGTGTGGTGATGATGATGGGTGGTAGTGATGATGATGATAGCAGATGATGACGTTGTGATGAAGATGACGTGTGATGATGAGGATGAATGTATGTATGATGATAATGAGGATGATGAAATTAAAGAAGAAGACAGAAGAACGCCAACGATGGCGTGACATACATAAGTATAATTTTATATTCAAATACCTAATGTACTTGCAGCTACAAAAACAGCAATGGTTCAAATGATTCCAGAATTCAACGAACAAATTATTGACATTAGAATACCGTAATGAGCTTTTTAATTCTGGCAAAACTCAACCATTGATCAAAGGTGAAAATCCGAAATTTACCATCATTTCACGGACCGAAAGGGACTAATTACCATAGAACAAAACTGGCTTCCATGCTTTGAACCAGCCAACAAAGGACGCCATTAATTATATTATCGAAATGAGACCGGAAAAACAAAAACAATAAAATGGGCGCCGGAAACGTCGAAACCAACCCTCCCACTTCCGGGAGATAGGGTTACTTCGACACCCTTGGCGAATCGACGACATTCCGCGTTAAATTTTCACCCCTAATTTAAACTTTTTAATACACGTCAATATCCTCACGAGGATTCTGCGTGTAGGATTTATTATGTATATAACACCTTGGATTTAAATATTTTTATTCGTTCAGAATTCAAGCCTTGCTTCATTAAAACTCTGGATTTTCAACAATATTTGATCCTTTTACAATTATCGTTATTTCAGTATTTAGTAAAAGTCATATATGTTAAAGTTTTTTCAAAATATGTAGCCATATCAATATTTTATTCATTAAAATTAGAATCCCTCCCTTCTTTCAATTGTTTTATCCGAAACGCATGGGCCACTGCTTTAATACACCGTGATTCTTAAACATAGTTTCATAATGGAGTTCTGGCACCAACCCTTATGTATGGTAGTGAAGCGTGGTGTTGGAAAAAGAAGGATGAAAGTAGATTAAATCCAGTTGAAATGCGATCTCTCAGGCGAATGTGTGGTCAGACTATGTATGATAGTGTACCAAAATGTCGAAATTAGAGCAGACTGCAAGGCTGAGAATTAAGCATTATCGACAAAGATAAGAAAGGGCTTTTACGATGGTTCGGTCATGTAGAGTGAATGGATGATGAAAGAAAGGCTAAAAATATATATGATGGGACAGTGCCTGGATGTAGAAATCGAAGAAGGCCGAGAAAGACAATGCATGATCATAACAAAACAAGTGATATGAAAGTGGGCATGTAAAGAAATCGGAATAATCGACGTGCGTTCAGAAGATGTATTAATGTGGAGGAAGCAAGAGAAGTGTGCCAAGGACAGAGTGGGTGTGGCGTTTCTATCCTTTCTGCCTACCCCTCGGGGAAATGGCGTGATTGGTTAGCTAGTTAGTTAGTTAGTTAGTTTCTTAATCATATGAAGCAAGAATATTTGAAAGGACCCCTCGGGTACGTAATGGCAGACAAATTTAAATTATCTTAAAATTTAAAATTTTATATTACTTTATATATATAAATAAAAATATAGATAATTTGCTTTGAATAACATTAATAGTTTGTAGGGAGGCTAAATTTGGCAGTGCAAAATGATGTTCTGGTACCAAACCCTTATGTATGGAAGCGAAGTATGGAGTTGGAAAAATAAGGATGAAAGTAGATTGAAAGCAGTTGAAATGCGATCTCTCAGGTGAATGTGTGGTAAAACTATGTACGATAGGTGCACTAATGTTGAAAACTAGAGCAGAATGCAAGGCTGAGATAAGCATTATCGACAAAATTAAGAAAGGTCTTTTTACGTTGGGTTCGGTCATGTAGAGCGAATGGATGATGAAAGAACGGCTAAAAAATATATGATGCGACTGTGCCTGATGTAGAATCAAGGAATGCCGAAAAGACATGGCATGATCAAAGTAAAACAAGTGCTTGAAAGTGGGCATGTAAGAAGTCGGAATAATCGACGTGCGTGCATGAGGAGATGTATGAATGTGGAGGAAGCAAGAGAAGTGTGCCAGGACAGAGTGGTGTGGCGTTCTATCCTCTCTGCCTACCCTTCGGGGAAATGGCGTGATGGTTAGTTAGTAAGTTAGGATTTAATTTGAGTAAGAGCGAAATCTGAGCGTATTTAGACTGGGCCTCATGGAACACAAAATAAAGGCAACAAGGTACGTCACATCCTGCTACGTCATGGATTTGTGTAAATAGGACCTTAAAAGGTACTTTTAATTAAAGAAATAATACAATAATTTAGTTTTTAATAATCCTACATCTTAATCTTCCATCTTAAACGGTATCCCGTTGTTGATTTTATAAGCTGTAATTAATCCGTAAAGACCCTGACGTCAAATGTAGGCAAATTCCATTAAGCTTTATTACAAATTTATAATGTTTGCTTAACGTTTATTAAGAACCGATTATAATCAGTTTGATACTAAACTTACCGTTTCTAAATTCATCAAAATTGATTTCATAGGTACACCACCACAGAGCCTTAACCCTTAACTACCAGTCGAGGGTGAACTAGGGTTAAGTTTATTATTTTGATAGGCCAATGGGAGTTGCTGAGAGAATTACTAACTATGTTCCATTTCAGGTACTCTTACCATACGCTAATCATAAAATTACTGGCCACTTTGTAAACATGATTTGAGATTTAAACCTAAGTATTTGATTAGCCTATTTCAATAATACCGATATATTACTTTAATGGTTTTAATATTTTCAAATGTGAAATTTTGATTGGTTTGATTGACCCGACTTTACCGCTTTTGCTTTATTTTTTTTATATTTATTTATTTAACCCACCTCAACAGACCAGAGGGGAAAAACATCACAAACACCCAGGGTTGAGAAAAATCACTTTTAATTTTGGTGCTCTCACCGGGAATTCAACCTGGAGCCTCCGTATTCTGAGTCTAGCATCTTAGCCACTACCCTACGAAGGCCGCCAGAGCCTGCTTTGGCAAAAATATGAATTTTGGCCTCAAAATGGTTTAATTTCATCTTAATATTTCTAATTACTATTTATTTCATGTACTTGGGTACATTAAATAAATAATTTTATAAACTAACTAACTAAACATCATGCCATTTCCCCGAAGGGGTAGGCAGAGAGGATAGAACGCCACATCCAGGCACAGTCGCATCATATATTTTTTTAGCCGTTCTTTCATCATCCATTCGCTCTACATGACCGAGCCAACGTAAAAGACCTTTCTTAATTTTGTCGATAATGGCTTATCTCAGCCTTGCATTCTGCTCTAATTTCAACATTAGTGCACCTATCATACATAGTTTTACCACACATTCGCCTGAGAGATCGCATTTCAACTGCATTCAATTTACTTTCATCCTTATTTTTCCAACTCCATGCTTCGCTTCCATACATAAGGGTTGGTACCAGAACTCTATAATTTATCTGAAAATTAAGAAAGTTTTTGTGTTAGCAATAGGTAACGATTGCGAAACACAAGGATAATCCCGTCAGGATAAATTACCCTATGGAGACTTATTTCTTCTTGCTCTCCTTTATGAATACTTTAAAGGGTGGTAGGTGGTTAAATAGCGAAAGAGTATGAACTTTAAACACTATTTTATTTTAAGTAAAAGTACAAGTAGATATTACACTAATACAAGATGGAAGTCGATAATATTATGAGCCCTGCAGCATCGGCTCTTACAGTTTATATATACCCCATTTTCGGGGGTAGCGTACTTTCAGCATCTTCGAGTCAATGAACTTATAATTACACGATTCCCACATTTTGGGTGATCCATATGTACTTTCAGCATCTTCTAGTCAATGACCTAATAATTACACGATTCCCACATTTTGGGTGATCCATATGTACCCCAGTAAAGAGGGTGCATTTTTAGTTTGTTTATCTTGTTTAAAAGGGTTTGAAGTGTCGCATGCACTTATGGTCGGGATATTACACCTCCCCCATTAAGACGTGAGATACCGTTTTAAGGTATCGGAGTCAAAACATTTAAATGCACAAATAGATAGCAATATAAGTATGTTAAGTAATTTATCAAAATAATTAATATTATTTAAAAATCTTATATAATAAAGATATTTTTAAGTGGTTGCAAATTATAACAATTTGTTGTTTTCAACAAATGCAACATTTTAAAATCTTAAATATAATATGTATTGTTTTTACATTTTTATTACAATATAAATATAAAAGAATCATTAAAGTTATACAATATTATTCCTTTCATTGGTTGATCAATCATATGTATTTTCCTTAATTATAGGTCTTTTTAACAATCTTTCATTTGATTGGGTATTCGTAGTTTCAGGTTCATTATTTATATTATTTAATGAAATTGAAGGGTATCCTTGCACATTATTATCTGGTCTTCTAGGATTGTAGCATTGATTATAAATTTGTATACAACAATTTTTATCAAATAGTTTCTTACAGAAGCAATTTTTATAAATCTTATAAGCAGCATAGAGTGTGGCTAATATCGAAAGAATAACAATTACTGAACTATAGTAATTCGAATATTTAATAATATTTGGTTTATTTTTAATTACATTCAATTGATCATTAAGTTGATTCAATTTATGGTTAGCTATTTTCAAGTCATCAAGATTTACATTAGTAAAACTTATTGGTGTTAAATATGGGATTGTATCATTTATTTTATCTTTAAGACAACAATCATCATCTAAAATATTAAAAGTTTGTGTAATTGGTATTATCTGTGTTACAATGTCGTTGTTTGCCACAAATTCCATCATTCGTGTATATGCTTTACATGATTTATTTAAATTTAATATTCCAGTACCTATAATGTTGGTTTCTTGAATAGTTTTATTTTTACAATCAAAAGTTAATCTTGTATTACTTGATTGTACAAATATCCATCTATTGTTGGTGAGTTTTTGCCAAATATCAATTTTTCCATATAAATTTTTGAAGTTACATGAATCTGGTAATCTTGCAAAATTATCAATTAATAAAAGAACTTCGCATATGGCGTTACTTTCAATCGTGAATATACTTTCTTCCTTACAAATATAATGTTCATTAGATAACTTTTTACATTTTTCAATGTCATTAAATCTGATATATAATAAATTTTTCTTTTGTAAGTCCAACATAAATTAAAATCATTTTGAATCATAGCATATGTTTTTGGGTTTTGTACATCATGTGGTATAGGTAAAGGTGTTACTTTATACAATGCAAATTCTCTGTGTTGTGTCAAAGGAATCAAAATTACATAAACAATTTTACCATCTTTAAAATAAGATTTCAATTCTGCAATATCAAGCAAGTTTACAGCATTATCGATGTTTAATGGTAAGGGAAGTTCTCTACCTTGTGTTAGGTAACCAGAACTAATAGACAATTCTTTAAATAGTTGATTAGCAGTTAAGACTGAAGGGTGTACTAAATTTTTTCTTACTAAACATTATTGACTGAATAATGTCATTAAACCTTTTTATTTAGGGTGTTTAATATATCTTGAATTAAATTTAAATTGATATGATAATATAACATTACTTTCTAATCTTTTCATTCTGTTTGATCCTTCTAACATATACTCGTTCATCTTTTCAATGTTTCTGTTTAGCGTATATTCGTTACGATTCAATTTTTGTATAGAATTATTAAAATTAGTTATTGTAGAAATAACAACTTGAGTTTGGTCCTGCATTAATGATATTAAATGTTTATCATCTTCAGAAAACTTATTAATTGCATTATCATAATACTCGGCGTCTTCCGCATCTAATGTACCGAATATGGTTTTAAATATTTTTCCTATTCCATCGACCCAACCTCTTTTAACGCGTTTTTGATCATTTTGCGTAAGGTGCGCTAAAGAATCTATATCATTCTGAAGGTCATTAAGATTTCCTTTTATTATTTCTAAAATATTTTTACAATTATTAAATTTATCTTTTAATTCAATTTTCGAACATAATGTTAAGGTTTTGGTGTATATTCCATATAGATTGTCAAAGTGTGGTTGTAAAAACGATATATTTTGAAAGGTTATAATTTTCCAATGATCATTGTATAATTTCGTTGTTCCGATTGCATCATAATACAATCCGGGTCCTTTGCCTATTTTCTCGATGTGCGGGTCTGCTCGCGCCATGGAGACTGACAATAACATCCTAAAACAAATTATTAATTATGGTTTTTGATGAAAAGGTTTTATTTCGTTTACATGATATTTAACATGTTTCTTATTAATTAATATAGTAACATTTACGTTACCATCAATCCTTATTATTTTATAAGGTCCTTTATACGAAGGTGATAAGGCCTTCTTTAACCTAAGATGATTTTTAATTACTACCATGTCTCCTACTTTATATTTGTGTGAGGAAGTATTTTCGTCATATCTGGTTTTTGATTTTTCTTTCGATGTTTGAATATTTTCCCTAGCTAGTTGTTGGGTTTTATTTAATCTATATTTTAATTGTGAAACGTATTCGTCATAAGTCGGTGATGAAGAGTCATTTTTAAATAATGAATTTGGCATAATTGCTTTCTTACCGAACACTAATTCATAAGGTGTGAATTTAGTTGTAGTGTGAATATTAGTATTATAACTAATCATTGCAATAGGTAAAAATTGTCCCAATTCGATTGATCTTTATTTGTATAATGTTTAAGGTAATCTTTTAAAGTACTATGGCTTCGTTCTAACGCGCCATTCGTCATAGGGTGATAAGGGGGTGGAAGTTTTATGTTTTGTATTTAATAATTTAGTTACTTGAACAAACGTTTTAGACATAAAATTTTGTGCTTGATCAGTTAATATTGATTTAGGTATTCCAAAACATGAAATAAAAACTAAGAAATGGTTTGCAGTTTCTTCTGCAGTAGCATTTTTCATTGCGAAAGCCTGACTGAATTTCGTTAGGTCGTCTTGAAGAGTTAGTATAAATCTATTTTTATCATTGGTTTCCGGTAGGGGTCCAACGATATCTAAGGCTAATCTTTCGAAGGGTTCCTTTGAAGTTGAAGTGATTTCCATAGGGGCTTTATTATTTTTCCTTGAGGTTTTATTCAGTTGACATTGTTGACAATTTTTAATATAATTTTCAATACATAATTTCATTCCTGTCCAGGTATATTGATTTTTAATCCTGTTATACATTTTATAAAATCCTAAATGTCCAGCTGTTGGTACATCGTGATTTTCTATTAGAACTTGAGAAACGTCTTCTTGGTTAATTACTTTTATAATATTTAAAATAAATATTAATTATTATATTTACGTCGTGAAATATGTAAAATATCATTTCTTTTATTTTATTGAAGTTTAACTGATTTATTGGGTCTTTAAAATCAGAGATAGCGATTTCTTTTACGTTATCCGTAACAAGTGTATTTCTCAAATTAATAAGTGATGTGAATATATCTTGATAAGAGGGTTTGTCATAATGATTTACTTTAACAAACATGTGGTAATAGGTTTTTCCGTTACCATGTGTCTTTTCAGTAGTAAATAATTCTCTTTCTTTTAATTTAAATTCTTCAATACTTTGCAATGGAGATTGACACATTATGTCAGTACAATAGGGAATAGAATCATCTAAATCTATAGCTGTTGGATAAACGATATTATCTAATTTAGTTTTCAGTAAATATACATTCAATTCATTAATCATTACATTATAAAAAGGTTCTTGTGGATATTTTACAAGAAAATCTTTATAAGTGTCTTCGTTAGTAATAGCATTTATTGGTATTCTAGATAGACAATCTGCGTTAGAATTTATCTTTCCAGGTTTTATAAATTATTTGATATTGATATTCCTCTAATTTTAAACGCCATCGAACTAACCTTGATCCAGGGTCTTTAGAATTGTGTGCCCAGCAAAGAGGGTTTATGATCAGTTAAGATTAAAAATGGTTTTCCATATATATATGGTCGAAAATGTTTTTGTCGCCCATACTATTGCGAGATACTCTTTGTCTGTAGTGCTATAATTTCCTTCTGCTTTATTTAACGTTCTCGAAGCATATGCGATAGGTAAGTCTTTACCAACTTCGCCTTGTGAAAGTACTGCACCAATTGCATAATTGGATGCATCAGTCGTTACGATAAAAGGTTTCGTAAAATCAGGGTATTGTAAAATAGGAGAAGTTACCAACTTATTTTTAAGTTCATCAAACGAATTTTGTTGTTCTATTTTCCATTCAAATGGAATATCCTTTTTCAATAATGAAGTTAAAGGTTTCGTTATCTTAGAAAAGTTTTCTATAAAACGTCTCTATAATAACCCACTAGTCCAAGCCATGATCTTATTTCACGTGGTGATTTAGGTATAGGGAAATTCGTAACTGCTTTAACTTTTTCAGGATTAGGAGAAACTCCTTTATCTGAGATAATATGACCTAGATATGCGACTTCCTTTCGTAAAAATTCACACTTATCTGGTTGTAATTTCAAATTATGTTCTCTCAATTTATTTAATATTTGACGTAATTTTGTGTCATGATTTTCTAAACTACTACCGTAGACGATAATATCGTCTAAAAATACGCAACAAGTTATTCCTTGTAAACCCGATAATACTGTATCCATAAGTCGTTGAAAAGTCGCGGGGGCGTTCCTAAGTCCAAAAGGCATTCGCGTATATTGAAAATGATTTCCTTCAGTGGAAAATGCAGTTTTCTTAGCGTCTTCTTTAGCCATTTTTATTTTGATGAAATCCAGATGCGAGATCTAACGTAGTAAAATAAATACTATGTCCTAATTGATCTAAGATGTCTGTTATATTAGGTAGGGGATAAGCATCACCAATTGTTTGTTCGTTCAATTTACGGAAATCTATAACTATGCGCCACTTCTTTTCACCGGAAGCGTCCATTTTCTTTGGAACTACCCAAATAGGTGAGGAATAAGGGCTAGTAGAATGTTCAATTATTCCTTGTTGTAACATTTTCTTCATTTGTTTACTTACTTCTTCCTTATGCACATGTGGATATCTGTAAGTTTTAGTGTGAATAGGTGCATTATGTAATGTTTTCTATTTTATGTTCTACTGCATCAGTTGAACTTAATGTGTCTCCTTCGAGAAAGAAAAAATATCGTTGTAATCTTCGCAAATGTTGTTTAGTGAATTTAATTCTTCTTGGTTAAGATGTTCAGTACGAACACAAGCTTTAACTTTGGATATTCTTTCCGAATTCGATAGAGGTTGAACTGATTTACCATTACTCGAAAAAAAGAATTATTTCAAAGGGTTGTAAGTAGGTATAAAGAGATTTAACAGTTATAGTTTTCTCTCGGTGGTATTAAAAATCGAAGTGTACGCTTTTCCGTCCGAATCTACCTTTGTTATTGTATTAGCTATCATAACTCCTTTAAGGATTTCATGGTCCAATATCAATCCTTCTTTCACCTCTGGGTTCCTAACTTCAATTTTTATGATAGTTTCTGTTCTAGGTTTAAGTTTGAACAGATAATCTTGACTTTGAATAGGTATACTTGTATTGTCGATAACGAGAGAGTATTAGATTTATAATTTATTTCAACATTATTTTTTCAAAAAGAAATCATGACCCAAAATACCATCATAATCTAAATTTAAAATACTTGAAATCACGTGGAATTCGTGTTCAATAATTTTTCCATTTAGTTTCAAATTTAATTTAGTTGTACCGAGTGTTTCGCAAATCTTATCGGATTTTTCGATACCTCGCAACTTAATTTTATTATTAATATCGATATTTATTTATCGAATTTTCATCAAAAATATTACCTTTAATTAGAGATACAGCAGCTCCTGTATCTAATAACATATCAGTAGTGATATCAATATTATTATTAAAATAAACATATAAACTTATGAAAGGTAATGATTTAAAATTTTCCTTTTCATTAAAATTTTCTTTAATATTAATTATGTTTTTTATTATCATAAATTATTTCCTTTAATATTTATCCCATTCTTAAAACTAGTCGATCGACTTATAATATTATTTCTTTCAATAGGGATAAAAGTAGAAATAGAACGTTCATTAATTTTTATTCTACCATTTTTTAACTTTATCGCTAGCTAGCATTAAATTTCCGGGGTAATAACCGGGGTTAACCATAAAAACATTACAAAAATTGGAATTATCAAGACATTTATTTAATTTTTCGTACGTGATAATATAGATAATTCCTTGGCCATAAAAATATTGTCATCCATTGGGAGACAATTGCGCGCAAGTAAGCAATCCTCAGAGGCCCTATTATGTGGCATGTGATCCTTACAAAAATCTTTAGTAGCACTTTCTCTACATAAAGACCGATCCTCAGAGGCCTGTGGCATGTGATCTAAATAAATGGAATCCTCAGAGGTCCTCTTATGTGACATGTGATCCTTACAAAAATCTTTAGTAGCAATTTCTCTACATAAAGACCGATCCTCAGAGGCCTGTGGCATGTGATCTAAATAAATGGAATCCTCAGAGGTCCTCTTATGTGACATGTGATCCATTAATCCCATTGTTGCAATGTAAATTTTTGCAACTGGGTAATTTGCATCGTTTACAGGTGTTAGTCCTCCGTTGCGATGCTGAACGTGGACTGGTCTAAGTTTAAAATGATTGATAACAGCACTCTTCTTGTTGTTATCTTCTCTTTCTTTTATAAAACATTTGTCAACTAAATGTCCCTTGCGCTTGCAAAACGTACAAAATTTATTATAGAAATCTGGTGAAACGTTTTTCTTGAAATTATTATTATTGTTCCCGAAACTTGATTTATTAACTTGGTTACCATTATTTTTAAACGTTGAATAAATAGGTCTTACGTTATTACCGCGTCTAGAATTAAATTTGTCGTGAAATTGTTTTGGTTGGTTTTTAAAACAGTTAAATTGAGTGTGTCCTGAACGACCGCATGTGTTACAGGTTTTAATATTTAATCGAGAAGTATTATTAATTAATTTTTTGAATTTTCTCCTCCTCAATAGCGATGTTAAACGCGTCGTTAAGCGTTTTTTGGCATTCGCGAACGTATATGTTCCGAAATTCTCGTCGAAACGCCTATCGTGAACGTTTGCAATGCTAAATCGTTTGCGCTTGCGTATCTACCCTCTAGTTCCGGATTTATTATCCGTAGAGTGATGTATAGAGTTTTTCAAACGCTTCAGACAAGTTTCAGTTCGTAATATGTATGAATTTACACCTTCATTCGGAAGTTGTTTGCAATTCTGAAGTTCAAGAAGTAGATGTGTTTGGGGTTTTCGTATCCCCGAAATTTTGTTTTAAGTAATCTTTCAATTCTGCCCAAGTTTCAATTATTTTATTAGAACAAGCACTTTCTGCTTTATCAGAAAGTTGGGATAAAATGTACGCTAGTAATATCTCATGTTGGATATATTTTAGCGATTTTAAAAGCACGCTCACAGTTTAGCAAAAAGGGTGTTAATTTATCTCGGTCCCCATCGAATGGTTTTACGAATTTCAATACGGTTGAAATGGAAAATATCCGACTTAAAGTTGTCAAATATCCTTAGAACCAGATGGATTCATTTTTTAAAATATTTTTTTCTCAATCAAATGATTATAAAAAATGAGTTTAAGTTTAAATATAATAAAATAAATAATTTATGAAAAATATTCTCCTCAAAATTTAAATTTTATCCTTTTTCAGATATAACAATTAGAATTAAATTTATAAATTTGTTGACAAAAGAAAGACTTAGACTAATGGCATCATAATATATCTATATAGTGTAAAATCTAGTAGGTACTTACAAAATTTTTAAAATCTTCATAACTTGCAAGATTGCTGATTTTCCCAGGAAATGTGATCAAGATCTCCTTCTGGAAATCGGCTCTGGACTTGGAATTCTGCAGTGAGTCTTGACAGACGGCGACTGGAAGCGCAGCTGGCCACGAGGAGTCGAGGTCCTATGGTCTTCTGGTCCTGGTCGTCTGCTTGAATTACGTATAGGAGATAGAGAGTTCAATTTCTTCGGCAACGAGTTGGAAAATTTTCTTCTACGAGTTTCACTGGTCTTGTTAAACGATTTTTTTAATGTCTATTTTCTTCTTGGACGATTATTATAATATATATATATTTTTTTTTTTTTTTTTAAGTTTCTTGAAGTAATAATGATTATTATTATTTTTATTAGTGTTTTTCGTGATTAAGATTTTCCGGTTTTTCTTGAGGGAGTCTTTTTGAATGTCTCTAAAATATTGCTAGTACTGTAATTCACGAATTCGCACTTGCCACTTCTGACACCATTAATTGTTACACCCAATTCTGAAGTATGAATAAAAAGATCGTACAGATAATATTCATTTAACTTAGAATAGTTGTAGAAAGTTTTTGTGTTAGCAATAGGTAACGATTGCGAAACACACAAGGATAATCCCGTCAGGATAAATTACCCTATGGAGACTTATTTCTTCTTGCTCTCCTTTATGAATACTTTAAAGGGTGGTAGGTGGTTAAATAGCGAAAGAGTATGAACTTTTAAACACTATTTTATTTTAAGTAAAAGTACAAGTAGATATTACACTAATACAAGATGGAAGTCGATAATATTATGAGCCCTGCAGCATCGGCTCTTACAGTTTTTATATACCCCATTTTCGGGGGTAGCGTACTTTCAGCATCTTCGAGTCAATGAACTTATAATTACACGATTCCCACATTTTGGGTGATCCATATGTACTTTCAGCATCTTCTAGTCAATGACCTAATAATTAACACGATTCCCACATTTTGGGTGATCCATATGTACCCCAGTAAAGAGGGTGCATTTTAGTTTGTTTATCTTGTTTAAAAGGGTTTGAAGTGTCGCATGCACTTATGGTCGGGATATTACAGTACGAGTATATAAATACTTTTTTTTTTAAAGTAAAAAAGAAATCTATGCAATCTTATGATATTTGCACATGTTTTAATTTGTGAATACTATTTTCTATAAAGCCTAAGCGGCTTGTGCTTGAAAATAGGAATCGAGTCGTGTCGAAGTGGGGATTCGAACCGACGCGCGACGCCGACGATCTCTTGTAGACAAATTACTGGATTATACCCCTGCTAGGCTGATATCAGATATTATTGATATCCCAACAGAGACAGAGAAACTCTGGAAACGAATGTGGGTTATCTAGGCGTTTACAGGGCTTATAAATGGGGAATGTTGTAGTACATCAAGTGGCAACTTTACCCAGCCAATAACAGTAAACGCCTAGATAACCCACATTCGTTTCCAGAGTTTCTTTGTCGCTGTTGAAATATCAATAATATCATTTTTTTTAATTTTATTTATTATGTATCTTAAATAACTGTGATGTAAAGCTCGAAGCTAGTTGTGGCTAATGCACACTTTATACGAGACCGAAAACTATACAGTTTCTTGTGCAGTTTCTCATTCAGAAAACTGTATCTACAGTCTTTTAAAAGACACGCTAAATATGTATATTATTAAGCGCGATCGTAAGTTATTATCGTTTGTTTTTTTTTTATTAGGCAAAACATCCTAAGAAAGATGATAGCATAATATGCACCATCAGGTGCAGATAAGGGTAAGTAGTAGAAGTACTTTTAATTCAATTAAAATTATGGAATACTAATAATCAGTCGAGAGTTAAAGTCCAACAGGGAGTTTAAATCGTAGAGCTTTCATCTAGTTGTGAAAGCTGCTTTGAAAGTAGAAATCAAGCTGCGGTTGGGTGAGAATAGAGTAACAGACCTCTTATCTAGAGTCCACAGAACTATTAACTGACCACAGTAAGCGAACTTTAATAAAACCCTGTTGAAATGCACCCGGAATCAAATACCTAAAACGTAGCCGACCAGAATATTATTAAGGTACCTACAGTTCAACTTTAGTACCTGATTTTGGTCAAGGGCTTTGCTTAATTTATTTACGAACTATGCCAATTGACACGGTCAACATAATAGTAAATATGAACGTAGGTATATAAAGATATAACAACACAAATATAATGAAATCATCATAATTATCATACCACATCCGCTCCCTATGTGGAGCATATGGAATCCAGAAACTGCCTCCAGGCTAAGCGATCGGCTGCCAGCTCCCGTGCATCCTCTCAAGTCAAGTCCACGTCCCGCAGCTCTGACGCAAACTGCCGACGAATTGTCAACAGTGGACGAGCAGGAAGCCGAGAACCTGATGCCTTGTAAAATAGGCAAGCATGGTGAAGTCTCTCGGGAGGCATACTTAGTATATGGCCTAGCCAGCCGAAACGCCTTCGCCAGATACCAAGGGTTGCTGTGTCCGTTTCCTCACCTCTGTGTTCCTTACTAAGTCAAACCACCGCACACCTAAAATTGTTCTGAGACACCTATTCTCAGAAGTCTGCTATCTTGGGCCCCGGTTAGGTGCCACGATTCGCAGCCATAGGGAGAACAGGTGTGATGCAGGACTTATAAAGGCGGCATTTT
The DNA here is from genome assembly GCA_022494985.1 of Micrasema minimum. NCBI lineage: Eukaryota > Metazoa > Arthropoda > Insecta > Trichoptera > Brachycentridae > Micrasema > Micrasema minimum. The sequence continues at coordinate 56,420 of JAGVSP010001778.1, forward strand.
GTTTTGGCATAATGAAAACATAAGCTAAACTATTATGACAAAAACAGTTAGGTGAGATAACACATGAGTACAAAAATGGAATCAAATACAAATATATTATATGTAATATCAATCTTGACACATCCAACATTCTGAACATCCTTGAGGGATCTGCAAAATGCCGGAGAATCCAGCTTAAAAAACTCCTAGTCGCTAGAAGAGTTGAGACTTAAGATATTGACATTGGGGAAAAAACCGTAGAAGTAATATATATGCATTTGTATTAAATGGCTGAATTCTCACCTTTTATCCTATCCACCCACCAAGTCCAGTGGGTAACTTTTAATTAATTTGGTCTGCGGAATTGGCCCCAGAAACATCTGCGAAGTGATAATTTAATCTTAAAGATCCAGTCTTAGAAGATACTGAAGTCATTATTTTAATATTGATGTGGTGAATCTGGGAATATCACTTAAAATACCTAAAACCAGCATTCCTGGTTAAGTACAATCGGCTCCTACAATCACAATGGGCCAATTGTAATAAAAATATTTTGAAATTACCATCAAATAACCATCTCATGTATCAGGACCCCCAATAAAAAAGTGAAATAACATACACACACCCTCACACATACACCCTCACTACACGTCCTCTCCTTTTTACAAGCATTGTGTCGATATAATATATGGTTTTTCTGTTACTGTTATAATTCACTTTATGGCAACCCCATATCTCGATAGCCGGGAACTAGGAACTTAACGTTGGCGCCGGTAGGCGCCTAGCTAGAGACTTCACTTCCTCTTTGGCTCCCGCTGCCGCCGGCCGCTTCCGACACACTCCAGAACATCTCGTGATCAATTCCTCAATCATTGCTTTAAATATAAACGTGTACATAGTTTAAGTTACCTTTGTTAAATAAAACAACCTGCATACGTAAGTAACATCTTTTATTTAATGCAATACTTAAACTCATTCAATAAAGTTGACGAGATGGTATTTTACCATCCAAATACCATCTCGCCACAACTTTATTGTTTCTTTAGGTTTTATGTTTTCATTGGATTGGTTCTGTTTTTTGTGTATATTGTGTTTATTTTGTGATCTAAGTGATGTCAGTGCGTATTAGAATAAAATGAATATGTGTTTTTTATTTGTCCCTAAATGAGTTTATTGTTAAAACTCCTGGGAGCATTAGATTGAAAAAGAAAAAGAATTCCTAAATTTTTCTTTTTCCTATGTAATGTTATTTTTTTTTATAAATAAAAAAAATTAAATATAAAAATAAACATATTTTGCAATTTTTATTAGACTTTAGATTATAGTATGTTACTTGCACATTTTTTCCCACATATTTTGTTGGAACTCTGTCATTGGCCTTTGATATGATTATTTGTCCTTGTATCCTGTTAAATGTATCGCTGTTGAGTTCCCTAATAAATAAATAAATAAACATCATAAACATAAACACGGGATTGATCATCACGGATCGAACCAGTATCGTGAGTCCAGCGTCTTAGCCACTGCGCTACGGAGGCTGCCAAATTGCACTTAATAAACGTAACCGGCCGGAATATTATTCACTTTCTGGTCAACCTTAGAGGTTTGATTTTAGCGCAGGGCTGTGCCTTATTACTTAGGGGTAGGTTTCATACCAAAGTACGTTACATAACAAGGTACGCTCTGGTCAGGGGTGGATCGCATTAGGGTTGTGTTATTCCGATGTTAGTAGCAGGGCTGCGAGAAAAAATTTCAACTCCATATTTTTCTATGTGCAAACTCAGACTTATAAAACAAGTATGTCTTTTTCACCGTCAAACTCTTATATTCATATTTATATTTATTTTCGGTCTTTATTTATTTGAAAGATATATACGTAAAAATTTACATTATGGGTTAACCCATATTTCGTAAATATTAGGGATTTACGCAGGTTTACAAAACATGAAAATTTAGACGCAGACACCCATTGACCACTCAAAGCATTTATTTAGATAGGAAATGTGAAGGCAAACGAGTGATTTCCGGTGAACCATCTATGTATAAACTGTGGCGGAATAAATACGTCACGCGTGCGACGCGGGACGAAGCAAAATCTACCGAACTCCGCCGAACGCTACCGAACAACGAGGAGAACCATTTTAACCTTCATCGTGACTCCACGTCACTTTTGTACAAATTTCTTGCCGCCAAATTGCGTACCATACTAAATAAATTTCGTACTTTTCTATTTTCATAACTCATGTCAATCTTAGTTTAATTAAACCTAACTAACTAACCATCAACCTATTTCCCCAAAGGGGTTGGCAGAGAGGATAGAACGCCAAACTACTCTTTCCTGGCATACTTCTCTTGCTTCCTCTACATTCATACATCTTCTCATGCACGCACGTCGATTATTCTTCAAGCACTTGTTTAACTTAATCATGCCACGTCTTTCTCGGCCTTCCTCGACTTCTACATCCAGGCACAGTCCCATTATATATTTTTTAGCCGTTATTTTCATCATCCATTCGCTCTACAGGCCGAACTACGTAAAAGACCTTTCTTAATTTTGTCGATAATGCTTATCTCAGCCTTAGCATTCTGCTCTAATTTTCAACATTAGTGCACCTATCATACATAGTTTTACACTACATTCGCCTGAGAGATAGCATTTCAACTGCATTCAATCTACTTTCATCCTTTATTTTTTATAGGTATAGTACACTTAAAACCATGCATATTTCTTTGAGCTTATATTTTTTTTTGTTAACTTAAAAAGATTATAAAAGATGCATGGTTCAATTTAGTTCTATAAAAAATGTGACTAACAATTAAAAGTACTATTTAAATATTGTAGGAAGCATCTAAACGAGGTCTTTTATTTTTTTCCCGTCTTGCCATCCTGTTTTATACATTAATTAATTACAGTTCAATTTATTTCATTTATTATTCTTATTATTTTTATTTTTTTAAATAATATTTATTTAGTACTTAATAATTTTTACATAGACTAATATTATTACATTACACTTAATAAAATTGTTTTCCTCACTATTCATATCACACTATTATACATTTTTCAATTAAGCTATAATATAATACCAATACTAATATTTACTTAATAATTTATTTCACAGATAAATTTTCACACATTTAAACCTTAACATTTTTAAATTAACAGATAAATTTTACATTTTGTTCATTTCTCATTTCATCGGGAATTCTCCTCATTCATTTTAATTCCCTTATACATTTGACAATTCAGTGACATAGCGTTTTCTTTTCTTTTCTAATCTTATATTTTTTTTAACCTCTTGTTGCATATTTATGAAAAAAGTCATTGTTTTTTTATTTGTTTTACAAATATCTTAGAATTATCCCTTTAACAAATTTTGCTTATTTCATTAGCAACATTATATTTAATTATTTGGTCTCCAGACATAATATTCAAAAGTTTAATGTCTGTTCTTCTACTGCACTTCAATATGATTCGCATGGCTTTTGTTTTGTAAAATTTGTATTTTTTTTTTAGCTCTCCTTCATTTCTAAGGGTATAATATAAATGAGCAGTAGTCTATATGTGGAACAATTATACTCTTGTAAATTAGAAGTGATGTTTTTATTAGTCAAAATAATTAAATACAGGATCTTCTAATCTTCGAATCCAATCACACAGCCCTGGTTGGCACACCCTCAACCCTCAGGTAGTTTGTACCTGGTTAAAGTAGGTTGTAGTGGGACCCGGTTTTAATTAAATTCGTTCTACAGCGCATAAATATCAACCCCGAGTTCGTCGTATACATTCAGCTGAGAATGTCCTGTTAAGGTTGTGATGGGTTCACTGTTATTTAAAAATATATTAATGTTAGGTATTTGTTTTGGTTCCAAGATGTTACCTCGGCTAGGAATTTCAAAACGGTCCAAGGGTGAAGATCATAAAATATCTACCATTATAAGTGGATGACGTTCGAATTATTGAGAACAGAGACATAAATATTTTGAAATGCAAGTTAACAGATGTTGGGATTTAGGCGCCTAGAAGGGGTAGGTATGAACTTGTGCTTTGCAACACGATAATCGGGAGAACAGGGGTAAACAACAGTTTTGGAGGTTTGACGAAGGGCCTGCCTGAGTATGAAAGAGTTGGATACGACCTTGAATCAAAAATAGATCATGCATTTTATTAAAAAAGGTCAAAATGGTTGGGGCAGATGGGATCATTGGGTAATTGTAAACGAATTTATACTGGATAAGTTGGGATAGAGTCAGGGATTTGTTGTAAAATATCGTTTGTTGAGTGTCCAAGCACGAAAAGTTAATACCTGGGTAAAATAAAAGACACCTACATGTACGTAAGAATAACTAGGTTGTTTCGTTTAACGTAGTTTTGGTCAGGGAAGTGATTGAATAAATAAGTCAGTTCACGATAATGTACCTACTAAGTAAATGTAATAAATAGATTCCCATTTTGGAAATTGACGAAATGTTATAGCAGTTTTGAAAGACCACAAGATCGATGGTTGACCGTATATGCCGGTGTCAAGATTGGTGCTTACGTTGTTTAATTTTGTGAGATCTCCTAGAATTTTGAAGCCAATAAAAATTAATGGCAAAAGAACGTCGGGTGACAAATCTTGGGTAAACAAACGGTCGAGTGTAGTTTTAAGTTAGGTATTCGTAGGTAATAAATTATCCTAAAGTATGAAATACAGATTTTGGGGCATGGGAGAAGGAATTGGTTTTTGAAAGGACACTTAGGTTAAGGATTCGGGTCGCGCGGTCGAAATTTTAGAGAAAATATGTTCGGTGTTCTTGATTTGTTAATTAAATTTCAAAAGATATAATATTCTAAACGTAAAAGAATAAAAAATAACTAAAAGTATAATATTCGCGAGCGAATCTAAAAGAATGAGATGTAAGGCGCGGCGTTGTTCAGATCGGTGTTATCGAGTAGTTTAAATTTATTTCCGGTGATTTAATGATAATATAGTGAAACGTAACATATTCTTAAAAACGCGAGTGTGTTTGTACGTGACGACTTCCTCCTTTTAGTGTCTAATTTTTGTTTTATAATGTTGTCGCAAATTATTTGGAGAATGCGCGTTTCATCTTTCTGTAAATGGGTTCGGATAACCATTCTAATGAAATGTCGATTAATTATCGGTCGCGAATCGTGTGAAAAGCCAGGAGGGGTTGTTGCGCAGAGAGGTCAGAGGAACGGAGATGACGATTTACATCGGAGGTAGAGAGGCAGGAAGCAGGGAAGTGGTCAAAGGGTACAGGTAGGAAGTCGGAGACAGGTGCAAATTTTCCACTATTTATCAGAAGACACGGGGTAAGTGATTGTTTCCATCATAATTTATCAGGACGTTAGTACGTGAAATAATTATCATAGCATAGGTTATTTTCCAACGAGGGAAAATGATTATATATTATATAAATTTTAATTCTGTTCTAAGAATCTAGTAGCGGACGCGAATTATATATTATAACATAATTCTCGGATCCGGCGTCGCATTAAGTTCATTATTAATTACTAATTTCACTAAAATCATGAAATAAAACAGTGCACTAGTGTCATTGTTGTCGCTATGGATTATTTGTGTAGCGCCGTTTTAGTATAAATATCCGTACTTTAATTTTGTAAAATATAAAGTAAAAGAAATACATCGTCCATATACCTATTACGTGTTCGGCGGGGTTGGACAAAGAGCGTTTGCATAAAGTTAATTTTGTCTATAAATTTATGTCATAATGTAAGTATGGAAGATTTACCGGTTTAAATAAAATTCGTTTCGAGAACGAAAATGCTCATTTCGACAATATGGAATATATTTAACAGAGGTTACGTATTTTGAATGCGACCCTGGACGAGCTCCCGAGGAAGGGCATTTCATACAAAAAAAAAAACCCAAGGGTCGTGTGCCGGAACTTAGGTAGGGACGAGATCACAAAAAAAACCTTCGACCATAAGAAATGATGTTTTGCTAAATAATATAGTTTAAAGTTCACGATACGTTTATTAGTAATTATGATTGTAGAGTGAGGGGGGGGGGGGAAGATTGAACTTATGATTATTTATCGCTTAATGTATTAATCAATAATTATATTTATTACTATAAATCTTATTACTGTATATTACCATTACTATTATATATTATTATTTTACGTATTATATTTATTGACAAAGTATCTAACGTGTAAGGGTGGATATGAGTGGGTGAGCGTAGACAAAGAGGAGCGAGGTAGGTAATACATTACTTTACCAACATAGTGTCCGAAAATCATTGTTAATATTATAATTAATTGTGGCGTAGTGGTGGCGCGTTTGGCTGCCGTGCGTGGGGTCGCGGGGTTCGATCCTGCTGGGGCCCGACACGAGGTGTTTGTTTGCATGTGGTTTTCATATTGAAGTTTCGTGTGTGATGGCTTGGACTGGTGCTGAGGCGTGGGACTGGTCGTCTTGCCTTCATGTGTTGGAGCGGTCGGGATGCGCTGCGCTTGGTGTTCCGATGCAGTGCCCTATGCGCCGTTGGGTGCGAGTGGGGAGGGGTAGTGGTGGTAGTAATAGGTATTATAATTAGTCTAGTGTTGTAATCATGAAGCGATGTTGGGTTTTAATTGGTTGACTAGGTAGCGGTAACTGTTTGTGGATTCCATGTGCTCCGCACGGAGAGCGGATGTGGTGTGCTGATGATGACGATAAATACTGCATTGCAAGTTAGGTAGCGGTAACAGGTTGTGGATTCCATATGCTCCACGCAGGGGGCGGACGTGGTGTGATGGTGATGATGATAAATATTACATGTTATATAGGTAGGGTTGTTTGTAATACGATAATATTGTTATGTACGTGCCCACATTTAGCGGTTTATACCGAAAGGACACTTGGTAAACTAGTGAATCGCTATAAATTTAAAATATGTAGTACTTATTAATTACTAAAATTACTTGTATGAATATGTAAACCCATTAATATGCGCACGTTTGGATACGACAGGAGAGTATATTTTTGAGAAAAATATAATTGAAAGTGTAATATTAATGAAAGATCGGCGTGTGTGCGGGAGGGCATGTGTGAGTGTGGAGAGGGCGAGGGAGGTGTGTCGGGGAGGAGTGGAGTGGCGTTCTGTCCTCTCTGCCTGATCCTGCGGAGGGACGGCGTGATGGTTGGTTGATCAGTTATACTTACACGACTTAATTTTGTTTGAGGTAGACATAGATCCGGCTGCGTTTATTTATGTATCTTTTAAATTAGGATCTAAGGAGAAGGGGAGGGAGGAAACCTCTTCGCGGGAATCCGCAAATCGTTCTAAATAGAATACCATAATTTGGTAATTTTCCCATCCGTAGTATTATTGTCAGAATCGTTCATTTCGGTGCGATATTAGTTTATATGTATTTAGTTGCGTCAACTAAGTGGTTTGAAAATAATAATAAGTAGATAATAATCGACTTTGAATACCTTTGGTTTCGTTGGATTTTTTTAAGAGACGCGTGTGTCGCAGTTTTATTGTGAGAATAGGTATTTGATTTTGTGCATGTATTCAAGTATTTCTTTATGTGCTTCTTAATTGCATGCACAATCGGATTGTTATACCCTGTATATATGTATGTATGTGTGTTATGTTTTGTTTTCCAGGCTAATTGCTGTGTCATTGTTTATTTACTGTATTTAAATGTATAATTTCTGCAGTTCGGGTGAAATAAGTATCCAAGATCGCCGATTTGTGTCTTTTCGATGTGCTTATTTGATTACAGGGATGGTCGGACGACGCGTCGTGACGGATTTCGTACTTTATCTTGCGTTAATTTTATACAGTTCTGGCGTTAATTATTGCCAAGGAACACGAAGGAACAAAAATTATAAAATATAAATTACCGTTGTCAATTTACTGCTACCGCGTTACTGATTCGGGTTCTAGGTAGCGGATAGGGAAGAGGAGGAGAGAGGTAAGAGGCAGGCTGCGCGGCGGGAGGGGAATGCGGACTTGGGGCGATACGGTGTTAGCCAGGGGCGGACTTGGGGAGTTAGAATTTTATCGTTAATTTATTTAAATTTTAATTTTGATTTTGTTTTATAAGTTTGTTGAACTTAATAGTGGCATGACTATTTTAGTTCCTTTTAAGTATATAATCGGTTTTAGGATACAATCGCGGGTTTATTTACATGTTTACGCTAGAGACATTACGTTTGAATTATCCACGAATTTTGTTGAATTATTTATAATTAGTTTTCTTTAAACGTTCTTTTTAAACGTTAAACGTACGTCGAACGTTTGTTAAGTTGAATCGGTCTCGACATATTTATTGTCTAATGATTTATTTATTTGTACATCTTTTATGTGATAATTGACACAAATTAATTGATTAAAATCATGATTCATCCGGGTTTTTGCTTTCGTCAATCGTTTTATATTATCCGTTATTCGTTTTAGTTATTAATATCATTTTGGCGTAATTTCGCTTATTCTATAATACCATTTCGGAATATCCTTTCCTAGTTTCCAAATTATCCTTTGTCCTTTTTTATTTTAACACATCTCCTTTGGGAGAATCAATAAAGAATTTACCTATACTATATATATACATATATATGTATATATGTATGTTGATTTATATTCCTCCATTTTTATAATTGAATACGTATTGTTAAATCTTGTTACAAACAGTGATGGAAATTAAATATTTTAAGATTTCATATTGAACGCAAACGTCGCTAAAGGGAAGTAATTTAAATGACGATTTATCATTGCACGCGTGAAGTCTAGTAGAGACTCATTGCATTGATTTAGTTTAAATAATATAACGTCCGGGTTTTTCAAAGGAGGAACAGAGTGTTATACTCTGAGGGGGGGGGGGGGTGTTCGAATGCAGATAAGGAGAAGCGGAAATGGGAATTAAATATCATTTCAAATAGCTCCTCACTAATCAGCATTCTATTAGTGCGTTCTTTGTTACGCCTACTCAGGAGTAGGATTTTTAGAGTTTTCTACTAGACACAGGAGTGTGGACTCCTGTATAAAAACTTAAACCACAACAACCAAATCAAATATGTTTTATTTTTACTTATTAGTATGTATATTAAAATGTATGTATAGAGTACTACGCCTAGGATTGAAGCCCCTAGGAAGTAGGAACTCTGCTTACAACGCCCAACATTTAAGATGTGCGTTGTAAGTTTATACGTCCCTTCCCTATAGTTTACATATATGTATTAGTCCGTATAGTGTGCCTGATGGGGATTTGGCATTGTGTGATGCCGGTGTTGTTGCAGCGTCCCACTTCCTCTCAGGTGTGACGATGGAGGTCCGTACCTTCTTCGTGCAACTGCGTGTATATCTTTTGACCCGAATATTGAGGGCATGGAAGAGGAATGCGGATCACTCTCCTGTAGACATTAGTTGGGATTGGACTGGCGTTCGGGGGAGCATGGCGCTGGTGGTAGTTGCAGGATGCGCGACGTACACCCCAGTGCTTCCTTCCAGGGGAGGCATATGGAGCCGGACGATAACTTAAAGATTTTATTTTGTTATTTAACATAAAAGGAGAGCCCGAACACCCTTCCAAGCCCATTTAGAAATCCCATACCCTAAAAGATACATATAGTCAGACGTCGTAGACGTTCGTGTATCAACATTAAAACCTTCTCTCTAACTATCCTTTATTATCGTATTTGTATACTTATATTACGTTAGTTTATAAAATATTACCATAAATATATATATATATATACTTTCCTATACTTTGCTTCACTCGTGATCTTTCATAAAGTTAGATATTTGTTTATGTTTCGCGGTTGTCATTAAGTATTTTCATTTATCATAATAATAGGTTAACTTAAGTTTCGTCATGATTTCCACAGGTTTTCCATCTCTCACACTTACCAAAAAGAACAGGGGTTACCACAACAGAAACATCACTTGCTCTACGACCAGAAACAAAAAAGTACACAACGTTGGTCGAGCAGGGGTTGTATTGAATTTGCTACTGAATGCTCTACGTGAAAGTAATCGTAGAACTCATAGCGCTACGTAGCTTAGGGGAGGTGAGGAAGATTCCAGAGGATTTTTCCTCCCTTGAAAGCCTTACAATTGTTCTACGAGAGCAAGAAGAAGGCTTCCTTCCCTCCAATGATGGAGGGGATGATTCCGTCGAGGCTTTTGGTGATTTTCCACTGAGGCTTCTACGACGGAGTTTTTTCCTTCTGATTGGGGTAGAAAAGCTTAGGTTAGTTTTCAGGAAGGCATGGTTGTCGCGCCGCCCCTTCGGGAGTGGCCGATTTCAGCCGTCGCTTTCAGAATAATTGTTGACAACGGAAATAAGGTTGATAGGGGTAATTTGGGGTTTATAAATGTCAGGGATCGTAAGAAGAGTCGTTTATTCTGAGGGGGAGAAGATAATTGGGATTAAAATGAAGATTCGACGTAAGAGTGAACAGGGATACGAAACCTTTATATTTGAACAAATAGAATAGAAACTATTAGAAATAAAATTCTTAAAATGAGAGTGATTAGTAATAAAATTAAGGAGCGGTAAAGAAACTGTAGTCTTCTGTAAATAACGTAAACGTATGACTAAAAATTAAAGCAAAAAAAATTTCTTCTTATGAAAGCGTTCATTTGTACCTCTGATGAAGTAAAACTTCACAAATGAAATTAAAATGCGGTTTTTTATTTACTTTAAGTTTAAAATACTATAAATTTAACTTAATAAATGATGTTGGAAAACAATTTGTAAAAATTTACCGAGAAAAAAACAGGCTCTTACTCAATTTTCTCGAAAACTATGGGTCAAATAAAAAAAAATCTATAAAATCGACTCCAAATATGACGTAGATTCACTGGTTTCCGCTTGTACATCGATTTTTGTTACACCGTGTATATAATCTAAGCACACGCATACTGACTGAGAGTAATTTTATAATTTACTTAAGGTTTTATCCATTTAATTCCACTAATTATTATTATTTAAGAAATAATGTGATTTAAGATACGCCACTTTTAATCCAATTCTGTTTTGTCATTCGAATAAATCATTTTTCTCGCTACAAAATGAATATTCATTAAATTACGTTAGGGGAAAATACAACGATAAATTTCCTTTTCGTATGGTCGGTTAGAGTTTTTTTCCTACGCTTTCCATAAATGTTCTCAGTGGTCATTTTTTCCAAGGCGTTTAGCAAAAAAAGGTTACTTGTGTTCTTAATGTTATTGTTATAGCTAATTTATCGTGTTATCTTTGTGAAGGATTGCAATGTTTTTTAATGTAATTTTTAAGAAGCCAGTCACATTTTAATTTTTTTGTTTTTTGAATATCTTATTTTTGTTGATTACTATACTCTATTCACCCAGTCAAGACCAGTGAACACGCGGGGGTCGCGGGGTATCACGTGCAAACTAGCGAACACCTGTGTTAGGGTATAATATCGCACCTTCAGTACGAAAACGACCTCATTCAAAATACAAATTTTTCGGAAATTCTCAGTAGAAGCAAGTAAACACCATCTTATTTGTTCATATCGATTTCTTCTTATTTTTTATCGGAAATTATGCACCTTTCTGTGTTAAAATAAAATATAAACTAAATAGTAAATTAAGTATTATGTTCTTTTTTCTGTCTTTTATATTTATATTTATTTTTTTTTTTAACCTCCTCAACAGGCCAGGAGGCCCAATTACAGAGGAGAAGATATATCGTTAATTCTTTTGAATTAGGTCGTTAACGTCCTGGAAGTGCGATATATTATATATTATTGATATCTCAACAGAGACAGAGAAGCTCTGGAAACGAATGTGGGTTATCTAGGTGTTTACAGGGCTTATGACTTGTCGTTGGTTGGGTTGACGTAATTACAACATTCCCCATTCCGCCTGTCATCTGACAACCATGTATGACAAATTTTTGAAACTTGTATATATCTAAGATGTACAGAACCATCCACTTGCGAGTTGTTTTTTCGACAGATTTTGAATATTTTTGATTATTCTTTCTCTATAGTGACATCTATTGAGAATATTGTTAAAGCATTTTTTTTTGGGCGATCTACTTTATTGGTGTAAGTAAGGTTCGAATCCGAACTTGATTACTTACTAGCAGACGTCTGAAGATGTCTCTTATAGTCTCTTTTTTGCAAATTATTTCTCTGCATTTTGGCGAGAACGGCCCGGTACGTATAAAATGACGCTTAATAACGCATGCATATTTAAAAATACGCACTTGAAAACGTTTACGCTTATTTTCCTGAATAGTCTATTGAACAAACAAGTTGAGAAGCGACAATGTCTCTAATCTAATATTTTTTAGCCGTGTTGAGACGAAACATCCCATGTTTTATGTACAACATGCACTTGCATAAAAATATATTTGCATAGAAGCTTTATTTTTTTTGTTCCTTTCTTCTACTCCATAATACCGTCTAGACTTGAAGTTTATATTTTATTCAGCTAAAATGCCGCATTCATACTCAAAAACTACTAAGTAATATTACACTATATTATATTGCGAATACATTAGAAAATGTTTTTTTTTATTTAAAAGTAATCTTATAAGTATTTGAAAGAATTTCCATTGGCATTTACTTTTTCGTTAGAAAAACATTACGACCTGAGTTTAAAAATAGGAATCAAATCGAAGGAGAATGGAGCGCAGTAGACGCTTTGAAAATTTTCTTGAAGATTCTTTTAAATTATACTTTTAGGCAACGGACACAGCAACGCAACCCTTGGTAACTACTGTCATCCGGCGAAGGCGTTTCGGCTGGCTAGGCCATATACTACGTATGCCTCCCGAGAGCCTAAACCATGCTTGGCTATTTTACAAGGCATCAGGTTCTCGGCGTCCTGGTCGTCCACTGTTGACAATTCGTCGGCAGTTGCGTCAGAGCTGCGGGACGTGGACTTGACTTGGGAGGATGCCCGGGAGCTGGCGGCCGATCGCTTGGCCTGGAGGCAGTTTGTGGATTCCATATGCTCCACATAGGGAGCGGATATGGTATGATGATGATGATGATTTCTTACAGTATTTCCATTTTCCAAACATGCACCAATTTTACTCTTAAATTACATAACGGCAAGGTAATCTATCTTTTCTCTCTAATGCCAGAACTAACCCTGCGGGGAATTGAGCCCGGGCGATTCATGCATAGCGAAATAGTCTGATTTAAAATGTCTGCCATGTGGTTAGTGGTTAGCGCGTTGTGTACCAGGCATGAGATTCTGGGTTCATTTCCCGTGGGGGCCAATGGTGGGATGCATGAAAAGATGTATCAATGTGATTGCGAACCATAATATGACCAAAGATATGGAAATGTTAAGTGAACTGATTTGTTCAATTTAAAAATTGTCTAATAATTTATAATAATCTATATATATAAAAATGAATGTAAGTTTGTATGTTTGTCCTCTATGGATTCGTAAACCGCTTATCCGATTGCAATAAGTTGTTCTAGAGAGTTTTTTTTTTCACTCCTGGGAAGGTTCCTGCATTATAACATCTATTTTATAATTTTTGTATTTGTGTATTTGATATAATTTAGTGACAGTTCCGGGTGAATTTTAGATACGCCATGTAACCGATAGTACCGTACATAAAACTTATAAAAAATGTCGTCAAATAATGCTGTACAGCAAAAGGTGCTAATGTCTAGAAAGTAAAAGAGTCTAGTACCTATTAAGAATTGTCCTATTTTTAGCATCTTTCCGATCCATAAAATCCCCCCCTCCTCAAACCCCCATCCCTTTCTATAACCCCTTTCACTAATCAGGTGAAACTTATTATAATTATGTTTTACTGTTAATTTTTAGTTAGCTCAGAGGACAACAAGACATTGTCGAAACTAGTATGTTATAGATAAAGTGAATCATATCACAAAGTAATTTTATTTCATTTCAATTTAAATATTCGAGTAACCGTAAAGCTCAGATGTCCAATTTTTACTAAAAACAAAAAAACAAGATTTTTTTTAATTCTTGATGATTTTCGTTAAATTTTCGCTCGGTTGTCATATTTTCTCCCACAAAAACCAAGCCTTAAAAGGCTTTTTTCATCCTCCGTATATTACCAGGGTACCAAGCTACAGGGTGTTCAAATTTCCCTTATTGTTCCTAGGAGCCCTATACGCGCTAATGCGTCACCGCTAAAGTGTCATTGATGGGTGGGTAATAAAGTGTGCGTGGCCAGGTGTCTTAAAACAACGGTTCGCGGGCCGAATCTGGTCCAAAATTCTGTTTTGTTTTCATTATTTAGCATTACTACCGCTACTTTCCCTTATCCGCACCAAAAAACTGCACCGGTAGGTACACCAAGTGCAGTGTACATAAAATTATAGATACATCGAAGGTAAGATATACGCTTCGGTAACAGTCCAAGGTATCACACATGAAATATTAATATGAACAATTTTACATCTCATACAGAGACGAGAAGTTTGGAGGAAACATAGATATCTAGGCGTTTACAGGTTTTATGACCTGTCATTGGCTGGGTTAAGTGGCCACTTGATGTTTTTCAACATTCCCCATTTCAACTAGTATTTGATATCCATATCTATCCTGTCAAAAATAAATAACGGATATATGATTTTTAAAAAAACAATTTTTAAAAATTCGTACCTAAGATATAAATCACAATCTAAAAAAAAATCTAAAAAATTTGTTCCTTAACCCATTAGGTGGCGAATAAGAGAACGGAGGGAACTTTTAACACGTTTTACTGACGCGTGTGCCGTGTACCTTGTCTGCCTCGTGGTCCAGTGGTTAACGCGTTGGTCTACCATGATTGGTTTGTGGGTAGCCTGGTAGTTCAATATGAAACATTTATTTCATTGTGGTTATTCACATAAAAATATTTCGTATGTGATATCTGATACCTGATGCGTAATATTAGTCATCGTGATTTCGTGTAATAAATTATCAAGACTAACTGAACGTGGTTTACCAACGATGTGCCCCATGCACTATTCGGCGAGAATATGTACGTTCCCCTAAGGTTCATCTCATCTTACTCTGAAAACATTGAAATATAAAAGAATCGAGCTATTTGTACGAGATTAATTTTTTTTCCTAAGTGTGATGATTGAGCCTAAAATTTTAGCACCCCTGTCTAATGGCAGATTGGTGCGACTTCCAATATGTATGTACTTACTCTACCATCACACCCACACGATCTTTATTATCCCCGTTAGTACAATGACTATCATTATGGAAAGTTTAAGTAGGATTGAATGTCACTTATGAAAATTCGGTAATTTCATCTTCTAAATGTATTAAGTCATTTATGGCCTACTTGGACATAAAAAAATATGCAAAAAAAATAATTATTGATCATTATTGTCAAGCAGGAGAACCGTAAACGACCTTTTGCTATATTTTCAAACTTTTAAATAATAAAATAGACTAAAACTGGACTATCTTTTTTTGTTTTAAAATCGTCATCAATGGCACAAATTATTCTTTGAATTCGCCAGTTACCTGCATTTACAGCGGCATTGTAAATCAGTATAGCGACGACTTAGATATATTTCATACTATGTGTGGCCGCTGATCATCAAGTCCTGTTTCTTAAAAAATGAATGATTTGTCTATCATTATGTGTGTTTCATTTTTCTATGTATATGTATATTTTTTATATTTATACTTAAATGTATATTATTTTTTGTTTTTTAAAACTGATATTTTAGTTTTTAAGTATTTTTCTATTCTTTTAAAAATTGCTTCATAGTGATTTATAAATATGTAACTATGAAAAAAAAAATATTGTAAAAGCCATAACGGCGTTTATAAATAAATAAATAAAATGATAAATAAATGTAGAGTGGGGACTAGCTAAGGTAAAGTAGTGTCGTGTCTAATATTCAAATAATCTTGGCCAAATAATTTGCCTATTGCTCCGGGTAAGTGGCGAGATGATGTTTCGTTGGAAATAATTTATTAAATAAATATTATTTACCTAGGTAAATTAATAAAATATATGAAGCTTGCAATGAATCTGTAAGTGTATTAATTATAATACATCCATTAGGAAGTTCGATCAATAATTGTATTTAGAGTATTTTAGACAAGCAGGAAAAAATACCTACTTATAAAACAGCTTTACAGTAATGTCGACTAGAGACATCTATCTGTAAAGCTGAAAAACTTTTAATAAACTGCTTTTACTGCCATCTATGTTTTTTTTAATATAAAATAATGTAATTGAAAAAGACAATGAAGGTATAGGTATCTAAATTAAAAAATGTCCTTAAACCCATCAATGAAATTCATTTCAGATTAATTTAATTAATACGTCCAAAATTTTAGGTCAAAAAACGTTTTACCGCAACCGAAAACACTCTCTCTTGTCTGGTTTAGTAACTAACTTATTTAAGACACGATCCAAAAATCGTAGGATGCGACGAAAATACTCTCGACAACAATTAGTATAGTATGTAGAACATAGATGTCACTAAACATAAATACCTATAATATGTTTTTTGGAAATTTTGAAGATGACACCAAACTGCACTCGTCATGTTTTGTACTAAAAAGAACGTGTAAATAAATTGTTGCCATGGAGAAATATCTAGAAAAATATACAAAACAAATATTCATCATCATCACCACCATCATCACCGTCATCATCATTTCTGTGTCCTATGCGAGACTTGCTCAGTCGACCACATCTCTCACACTTCCGGGTTGTGGGGGGGGATGCAGGTGGGTCTTTGCTTCGCTCACTGTATTTTAATCTCAAGCTCGGTGTAGCGCATATATGGTATAAAAAAAAACTCGATGTACAAGCGGGAAACTAGTGAATTACATCATACTTGGAGTCGATTTTGAAGAATTTTTTATTTTTTTATTTGACCCATAATTTTCGAGAAAATTGAGCAAGATGTTGATTTTTTTTTCGATAAAATTTTTGTTATCAAAGTCAAATTAATACTATCCATAAATAATGTAAAATAAAAAAACGCATTTTAATAAGAATTTGCGCAATTTTACTTAATCTGCCGAACTTACGAAAGCTTTAAAAAAATTTCAGTCTCAGATTCAAAAGTCATATTACACATTTGACCTCAAATATAATTTAGATTCACCAGTTTTCGGGTTGTACTACGAGTTTTGTTACTCCATGTATAGCAAATTTACAAGTTTTCTGTATACCTATGCTTAGGACAAGGTATACGATTATAATTTAACATTAATTTAGTGAAATTCTTATAAACTGTAGACTACTACATTAAGTTAACTACGATTGGAGTAGACTAACCTTTTGGATTAATTGGCTAACCGAATGCTTTAGATAAGTCAATTTCCCGCGCTAATATCTTCACGGTACCATGGCGCAGGGCTGCGATCATGAATGCGTTTTCTCACATGACGATAAAAACCATTTTTAATATCATAAAGGAAATCTATGCAATCTTATGGTATTTGCACATTTTTCAATAAGTAAATACTATCTCCAATAATGCCTTGGCGGCTTGAGCATTGGAAATAGGAATCGAATAGTGTCGAAGTGGGATTCGAACCGAGGATATTTGGACTCAGAGACCGTGACTCTACTACTGGGCCACCACCTGAACATTATCATAGTTTTAGATCATATATATAGTAGATTATGAACCTTGGTAAAATATGTAGATTGTTACCTTTGCTTCTAATAGCCTCATAAATGTAGTAAAATGTAGTATAAATGTACCAAATGTAGTACCGACCCGTATTTACATTACGATATATATTTGTGATTAGCGTTTTTGTACCGTCTGATTTTTCGATAATTTATTTTTTAAAGCAATATTTTACTTTTGTAAATTTTAAGTATTTTAATTAATTTTAATAAACACGCGTCTGGTCGATATCCAAAACGTGTGAAAAAATCAGTGCTCTAATACTGAATTCAAAGGAAAGATCGAGGATTGCGATTGACACGTGAGAGCCATTCCTTTTTATGAAGATAAATAGTGCGTGTTTATCGACAGCGGAAGGTAACTCAGTTATCTTCCCATTCATGATCGGACGCCAGGCCGGAAGTGACGAGGTGTGAGCCCGGCTCCGGAACCGGAAGTCCGGAAGGGTTCTAGCTCCCGCTAAACTAGCGCCATTAGCGGCGAAGTTGAGCACTAATCGCTAACGATGTTGTTTATAGAGTAGGTAAATAGAAAATCGCTCTCCGTATCGAACAACAATTCAACATTTTAAGATCTTTAAAATCTTAAAATGTTAAATCTTCTTGACCCCAGAAAGCTAAACTGTTCGAAAGTTACATTAAAGCTAATGTTATAAAATTTACTATAGTTTTTTCAATAAAATTAAAAATTCTTCTGTGATTTCAATCAAATAAATAATCTACGTGCGTACTTGATAAGATGTATGAATGTGGAGGAAGTGATTAAAGTGTGCCAGGACAGTGATATGGAGCTCTATTCCCTCTGACCCCTTCGTGGAAATTCGTAATGATTTAATGCTTAATAGTTTGTAAAAATGACAAAATGCTGGAATTTTAAATACATATTACTTATTACTAGGTTTTTTTTTCTTTAGTATTATAATAATTCAATATAATTGCCCTATATATAATGGCGAATTTCGCGACCTACATTTTTCTACTTAAAAGGCAGTTGAGAATATTCCAATGTTACCATTAGCGATTTCCAAAGAATTCGAGAAAAAAGGCCGAAAATTAATAACCGAGTTTCTCTCCCGAGTTTACTTAGGGATGGGATTATTCGCTATTGTGTCGATCGCCTGATTAAAAAATCGATATGCCGAACGCATTCAAGCGTAATATCAGGGTGGGAATTATAAAGGCATACAAACGAAAGCACCAATCTCCAAAACAGAAATAAAATCCAAAATTTTTTTCAAAAGATATTTCTTGCAACAAGATTTTTTTATTACCGAGAAAAATAAAGTTAAATTTTTTTACTCACAGGGTTTATTAACTAAAAATTTAAATTCTCAGTGCCGTGATGCATAAACCTAAAAATGTTTAATATATCATTGAGATATCTTGGACTGCAACAGAAGTTCAAACTACGATAGAATTAAGCTTCATAAGAAATAGTAATTCCATATAGAAAGCGACGAATTTGTATAAATTAGACGCAGTTTAAAACTGCGTTATTTTTTTATTTTTTCCATGATGTCATCGAGGAGGTAATAATATAATGTTTTTTTTTTTTTATAAAAATGTATTTTATTTTCAATTAAGCTCATTAATAAGACTTTTTCTTAGCATAATAGTTCAATATTATCAGTGATTTTAATATTAGTGTTGCTTTTTTTCCCTTGAATTATAGTGACCCCTATGTGGGACAGTAGGACTATACACAATACAAATTGGTGATTTTTATAAATATGCGGTATTTGTCGTTATTTCGGGCTTTTAACGTTGAATGATATTGTATCTCTTTTGAAGAAAGAAATTTTGAACAATACAATGACAGAGAGTGATATTTTTCTTACTTCCACCTGATAATGCTAATGATGATGTGACAGAAGATGAAAACAGGAGATGAAGATAATTTGGAAATGAATCATTTGCCACCAAGTATGCCTAAGCATAGTCCTTTGACTGAAGCTGAGCTAAAGTTATGGGTACAATCTTTGGGTGGGAACAACATAAAGTGGTTATATAATGTGGTTTGAACCATACTAGAGTTCCAGCACAATCCTGAATGTCGAATAATCTAATTTAGGTCTTGGTACCAATATTGTTCTGAATTATACTGACAAACTTTTCGATATTGGAATGGGAAAAAATGACTTTTTTTTTTATGGGTTTACCACCGGTAAATGAATTGAGTACCGGACATATACGAGTAACTGAAACAATATCAAATATCCTTAGACTGAAGCTGAGCTAAAGTTATGGGTACAATCTTTGGGTGGGAACAACATTAGGTGGTTATGTAATGTGGTTTGAACCATACTAGAGTTCCAGCACAATCCTGAATGTCGAATAATCTAATTTAGGTCTTGGTACCAATATTGTTCTGACCTATACTGACAAACTTTTCGATATTAGAATGGGAGAAAATGACATTTTTTTCGTTTTTTTTATTGGTGTACCACCGGTAAATGAATTGAGTACCGGACATATTATATACGGGTAACTGAAACAATATCAAATATCAAATCGCATGAGAAATGTCATTTACTTGACAATAAAACGACAAAAAAGAAAGAGAAAGGGTTTTACAATGAGGAAATCCACTGCCACCCGGAATTGAATTTTAAAAATGCTTTCGTGTAGACGCGAATATTTAAAAATTTTGAAGTCGGATTAAATATCTCAATAATTTACCCAAAAAATAAATAAAAAATGTTGAAAATAGCATTAATTTCAAAATCTTAAACAATGACGTCACTCCTTGTATCTAAGTGTAGTGTTTTCCGTTTCCGTTTTTAAAGATGGCCGCCATTCACTCTCCCTAGAACAGCTGTTGACAGTTTAAGTGACAGTTGGCTGGAGAAATCGTTTGCATAGATTTTTGATAGTTTTGTTATTGGCTGGAGAAATATGTTAGCCGTGCCATGCCGTTAGCCGCCCGTTTTATGACGTCACTCCTGCAAAAATGACGCACTTGGTACATAGTAGTATTTAGCGCGGAATTGTAAATGTGCTCCTTTAAAAAATCGTATCTTCATCAATAACTTATAAAAAAATATTAAATATATTTTTTTGCTTAGTTAAATAGTACGTTTATGGAAAAAAAATACTTTAGAAAACAGTGGATTCCCTCATTACTGTGCTTGTAACGACATCATTATTTGTAAATGGTAACAGCATAGGGAGCAGATATGGTATAAAGATGATGATGATGATAACAGCATAGCTATCGGAGTTAATCATATCCATAAAACAAAACAATATTTGCAACAACTTAAAAAAACAATCACCGTATCGCAAGCACACTTGATCCATCAGTATAATCAAAATATAGGACGAGTGGATCGTTCAGACCAGAACCTTCCTATAGGATTAGCAATTTAGCATCCGTGAGAAATAATAGGACATGACTCTGATTTTACACTGCTTTGATATATGCCATATAAAAAATATATATAATAATAAATATATTTTTAAAATGCCCAGCCAAATGCACAAAATGCAATGTTGGTCTGCACGTTAAGTATTATTTACCTTACTTTACTTACTATTAATGATGATACTAATAACTTTAGTTATTTTTATCATAATTAAAAATGTTTTCTGAAATAACAAGATCTAAGTTGGCTTAAGATAGAAGCAGAAGAAGTCTTAGGTATTATGTGGTAAAGAATGAAGTTACAATAGTGAGTATAATTATAAGTATTTGTGTGGTATGAAGAATATTGAGACTGACTCGTAGATAATACATTATATTATATTTTATGAGGTGCGGCTTTTAAAAAAAAATATTTTTTTGAGCTCAGTTTCTCAAATTATATAACACATTCGACTCCAAATATGATGTAGATTCACCAGTTTTCGGGTTGTACTACGAGTTTTGTTACTCCATGTATTTATGTTTTTTTTTCTTTCAATTTTGATTTCGATATAATAACTAATTAACTAACTCAATAAAAACATAAAAAATATTTTAAAAGGAATCGATTTAATAACCATTTAATTTGATAAATTATGTTTTTATGATATAAAGCGAATATGTATAATAAAAAGAATTCCATTTCCTATACTGATATATCTCGTTTTTTTTTTATATTGGGAAATTTAACTTTTTCAGTAATTTAAGTCACCAAAATTTCATTGCAATAAAAAAACTGTATCCAACATTGATTAAATACACATCTACATAAATAAAAACTTATAAAATGTAGGAATCTTGGGCTGGGTTAAATAATTGAAATGTCAAAAAAGTGCTACTGTTTTTGACATAGCGTGATTGATGAGTAACTATTTATATAAAAATATTTTCTTAATGTGGGAAAAAGCGTAATATAACAAAAACGTATATTTGCTATAAATGTCAAAGCGCAGGCTTTATGAATTTCGCAAACAAACCTTATAATATTGACATGTTCAAAATCAATATTTGTTCAGAAGGATCTCTTTGAATCGTGCTTAAGTGGCATTGAGGTAATATTGTACAAATGTGGCGCTAAGTAAATTAAACATAAGTAGTATCGCCTGTAAGTTATATGGTTCGCATACGCAAAATACATAGTCGGATTATAATTTTTAAATATAATATCATGACTAAAACTGGTTTAGAATACACCGTGTCCCACGATGAGACCGCGAAACTCCGGAGGGTGATTGTTCATGGTATTCTGAGAAAAAAAAAATCCTTTTCCAATAATTAATTTTAAGAAAGTATTCATAAAAAACGACGAGTGTAATACTGGCTTCTGTTTGAAGTGCTAGCGGCGGCGGGGTTGCGGTGGGCGGGGAGGAGTGGGGGTCCGCTCTGGTACGCCTTGTACGGACATTCAAAATTCGAATTTCATATCTGAATCTTTAGTTTAAGTTTCAAAAATATGTGATTTCTTCGCGCTTATTGGTGCAGGTCACGTGGTGTGAGCCAGTTCAAAAATTGACGGTATTACACGCGTGAATTTTTATTCATATTTTAATATTTTTTTTAAGAAATTAGAATTGAGTTTATTAAGATTTTTTTCTCAGAATATCATGAATAATCACCCTCTGGAGTTTCGCGGTCTCATCGTGGGACACCGAGATAACCATGACATATAGACAGTCAACTCTAAGATCCGCACTCGATTCAGCCAGAGGATGACTTTGTGAACCCCGGCGAAGTCCAAACACCAAGTTTGGCGATCGTGCTTATGCAGCGACCTTCACACTTACGCACCATTCAGAGCCCCAGTCAATTTAGAACTCAATAAAAACGCATCTTTTTAAAATCTCACATACAAATTCCCAGGATGCGTAATTAGTCTACCACTAGCAACTTTCCACAAACTGCCTCCAGGGCCAAGCGATCGGCCGCCAGCTCCCGCGCATCCTCCCAAGTCAAGTCCACGTCCCGCAGCTCTGACGCAAACTGCCGACGAATTGTCAACAGTGGACGACCGGGACGCCGGGAACCTGATGCCTTGTAAAATAGGCAAGCATGGTTAAGGCTCTCGGGAGGCATACGTAGTATATGGCCTAAGCCAGATCGAAACGCCTTCGCGGAAGTCAGAAGATACCAAGGGTTGCTGTGTCCGTTTTGCCTCACCTCTGTGTTCTTACAAAGTCAAACCATTAACCGCACACCTAAAATTCTTCTAAGACACCTATTCTCAAAACTCAGATGTCTGCTGTCTTTGGCCCTAGTTAGGTGCCATTAGTGTAAAACACCAGACTCAACAAAAGAAATAAAACGAAAATATCGATTTAAACAAAGGACAATTGGCTTTTTAGACAGTGGAGAACTACTGTTCAAATGCCATAATGACAGAGTGGTAGTAACACTGGCGAAGGAGGCTAAAGCTAAAATTAACTGCCTGGTCCTGGTCGATGTTAAAAATGCTTTTAATACCGCCGATTGGAAATTAATCTTACTGAAACTCCAAAAGAAAAATGTTTCTAAGCACATATTCAACATTATAAAAAGACTACCTGACTAATAGACATGTCATACTTGACAAAAAAACTGAAGAAGAAGTATCTGAGGCGTTCCGCAGGGATCGGTCGTAGGGCCAACTTTGTGGAATGTTCTATATGATGACGTGATGGAGGTGGACGTCTCAGAAGGTGTAGAATTTGTATGCTATGCTGACGACCTAGCAATATCCGTTACAGCAGCGACCAAAAGAGAGTTAATGGCTAAAACTAATAGGGGCGCTACACTCAGTCAACCTCTGGATGGAGAAGAACAAACTGGAGATTGCACCAGAAAAAACAGAAAGCTATTATACTAGGGGAAAAAAAGGGCATTCCCGATTTGACATTTGAGATCGGCGGAGTAAAGATCAAGCCAGTAAAAAGTGTAACATATCTAGGGGTAATAATAGAAAAACGCCTGGCCATGAAAGAACATGTAAAAAAAAGTCTGCGAAAAAGCGCAAAAAACCATAAGGGCCCTAAGTACAATACTACCAAACACAAGAGGGGCAAGCGCAGGGAAAAGAAGAGTAATGGCAATGGCAACCCAATCCATCGTCCTGTATGCAGCGCCAATATGGGCAAACAAGGTAAATATGACCCAAAATCGTCAAGAAATCAGATCCACCCAAAATTGATAGCACTCAGAGTGTGCAGTGGATACAGAACGGTGTCGACAGACGCTGCCCTAGTACTAGCGGATTTGATCCCAATAGAACTGCTGGCAAAAGAAAGAGACAGACTTTACAGACAGTACAACATGACAACTGAAGAAGACAAAAAATCTGAGAGGAAAAAAACATTGCTGGAGTGGCAACAAGCATGGTCGGAGGCAACCGGTGGAAGGTGGACGCATAGACTAATTAAAAATGTTGAACCATGGCTGATGCGTAAGCATGGAGAAGTAACTTTCCGAATGACTCAGTGCATGACGGGACATGGAGTGTTCGGTAAGTATCTCAAAAAAATCCAAAAAGCCACAACGGAGGCATGTGTGTACTGCGAGGCGGAGACAGACGATGCGGAGCACACGCTATTCCGCTGCCCAAAATGGTCACCGGAAAGACAAACGATGATGCAGCAAATGGGGCATCAAGAAGTAACACCAGACAACTTGGTGAAATCATGCTCCAAAGCGAGACAAACTGGAAGAATGCAGCTGGTTACATGGAAAAAATTATCCTGAAAAAAGAAGAAGATGAAAGACAACACGAATAAAGACACAAGCAGCATCGTGGTAGGCCGTAAGGCGGGAACACGACTGCAAGGAGAAAAGGGGGGGTTTTAGCCGGTGCGAGTCCGGCACTATCCAGAGATGGATGTCCATAAGGGATTTTCCCCCCACAAAAAAAAAAAAAAAAAAAAAAAAAAAAAAAAAAAAAGGTGCAGTTATAAAGAGAAGAAGATTTTGTTTTAACCGAGTAAATATCCGATCTGCAGACAGCTTTCATACTGTTGAACGCGGCGCCCGCTACTCCCAAGTGGAGCACTCCCATTCTTTCTGAACTCTGCCGTTTTCTGTCATGTACGCTCCCAAGTATTTAAGGCTCTCGACCCTTTCGATGACTTGTCCCGACAAAGCCAGGGGATCTGGGCATTTAAATAAAATATTGATTAACGAATAAACTAGGATATCGATCAAATAATCCTGTTACTAGTTTCAAGCGAACTGGCTTATCCTTTTGCGTGCTTGAATTTCAAAGTGCGTTAATTAATATTAAATTCATACATAAACTGGAAGCCTCCACAAAAGCCTTAAGCCAGAAAAACAATGTAACCAGAAAAGTTTCCACAGCGGACCGTAATATGCACAGTAAATAGGTTAACGAGCCTCTTTTGATATTTCAAAAGGCTTTTCGTCTTTCAGCGGAAATGAATGATTTTAAGTTTTTCAAAGAAAAGTTATATTTATTTATTAATAAACTTTTAAAGGATTGTATGTTGTTTTCAAAACCGTAATTGTTTCAAGATAAATGCATGTTTTGATAACAGCCAATTTCATTTTAATTTCACAGTAAAGTTGTATTATGGTTCAGAACTATAATAGGCGTAATGGAATAGGCATTTTTATCTGATCATATTTCTACATATAATATTTTTCAAGTCTTAAGAAAATACAGTTTTTTCGCCTTTTTTAATAATACGTTATTTTAATTCTTATAAAGATTAATTAACGTATTTTAAAAAATGTTGGAAACCCAAAAATATCATAAATATGACCAGATAAAAACACTTTACAATTATTTGTGTTCATAATAGACAACATTTGCTCAACACGAAATGACGTCAGTAATTTGGTAACAGTAGTTACTGTTAGTTACATTAAAAGTTGTTGAAATAAAAAAAAAATATTTTTAATTAAATTGAATTCTTTATTTCCACTTCGTGTTACAAAGGTCTATTTTTTATGTAATAAATCGGTTTCGAAAAGCTACCACGGACTTTGTTCTAACTTTGAGAAACAAGGACGAATTTGAATTCTGAACAAATAATTCTAAGGGAAGTACTTATCCAAAACATTTCTCTGTATTTTTTCAGACTGTTTTGAAAACAGCTTAATGCCCCCCTTTTTTGATCCCCAACCCCCCCTTATACCATCTTACCCAAACAAATATCTGCTTCGGGGAATATTGCGCGCAGCAATATCGTACAGTATTTTCAATTTAATCATGGGCGAATACTTTCATGATCGCGCCCATTTGAATTAAGCCGATCCAAGGGTGTCCGCGTAACAAACGCGTGACAGAAAAGTTGTAAGATTGATTTTGTAATAAAATTCCGAGATCGGTTTCTAAATAAGCGACACTTGATTTTTCAAAACAAAAAAAAATCGTTGTTTAAAAATGAGTCTACGAGCATCCAAACGATTTTCAAATGTTTTCCCTTAAATTTTTTACATAACGAGTACCATTTCTAACATTTTATACAAACCGACGTGATATATTTCTATATATTATCTTTAAACCCATTTAGGACCTACCGTCCCAACATATGGGACAGTGTGTTATAAAAAAATGTGCTGAAGAACCCAATAAGTATGATGTTACAAATTTATCTTAATGTCCAAGAGGAAGGTAATAATGATTCATTATAAACGATATCAGTTTGCTGAAATTTGTCAGAGAGTGAATATAGACGCAGTTTAAATCAGTGTTAATTTTTATTGTTTTTCCATGATGTCATCGAGGAGGTAATATAGTGTTTTTTTCATTTATTTTTATTTTTTTTTAAATTAAGATCATAATAAGGCTTCTACTTAGCATTACTAGTTTAATAATATCAGTGATTTTAATATTAGTGTTGCATTTTTTTTTCGTTGAATTATAGTGACCCCTATGTGGGACAGTAGGACATCACAAATACAAATTTGTGATTTTTATAAATATGCGTATTTTTCGTTATTTCGGGTTTTTGACGTTTAAATGTTATTGTATCTCTTTTGGAAGAGAAGAAATTTGAGCAATATATAATGACAGAGAGTGATATTTTCTTACTTCCACCTGATAAGGCTAAGGATGATGTGACAGAAGGATGAAAACAGGAATGAAGATAAATTTGGAAATAAATCATTTGCCTCCAAGTATGCCTTAGCATAGTCCTTAGACTGAAGTTGAGCTAAAGTAGTTGTGGTACAATCTTTGAGTGGGAACAACATAAGGTGGTTATATAATATGGTTGAACCATACTAGGGTCCCAGCACAATCCTGAATATCGAATAATCTAATTTAAGTCTTGGTACCAATATTGTTCGTACCTATACTGCCAAACTTTTCGATATTGGAATGGGAGAACATGACCTTTTTTTCCTTTTTTTTTTACGGGTTTACCACTGGTAAATGAATTGAGAAACGGACATATACGAGTAACTGCGAGTCTCATGCGAGTTAATCATATCCATAAAACATAACAATATTCGCAACAACTTAAAAAAACTATCACCGTATCGCAAGCATATTTGATCCATCAAAGTGATCCTAAAAATGGGACGAGTGAAAAGAATCGCTGAGACCAGAACCTTCCAATGGGATTAGCATCCGTGACAAATAATGGTACATGCCTCTGATTATACACTGCTATTGATATATGGCAGTTCAAATCCATGGTTGCTTTTCAAGCATAATGGATTTCAGTTCAATGAACCATTTCGGTTTATTGACGCTTCGAAGACGGATCGCAATATAGAATATTTAAAAAACAAAAAAAGAACTCTCCTACATTTATTTAAGGCAGCGAATTAACATAATTTCAAAGGACCCAGCAGCTATCATCACGAATGGTGAATCAGAGATATATATGATAACAACAAAGACCATTTTATCGTGGAACAAAGCAACAAAACAAGATGTGGCTAGTGCCGAAAAAAAATGCCCAGCCAAATGCACAAAATGCAATCTTGGTCTGCACGTTAAATATTATTTACCTTACTATACTAAAAATTTATGATGATGATATTAAAAACTTAAACTTAGTCTTATTTTATCATAATTAAAAATGTGTTCTGAAATAACAAGCATGTTATCATGTTAGTTTATTTTTTTTATTATGCTAAAGAAAAGAATAAGATAAATTGGCCCATACTTTGACTTTTTGCATATGTATGAGCCTACTGTCCACATACGGGTCGGGGAATATTCTAGCAACCCTTAACACAAAAAAATTTTTACGCATTTTTTCAGGTGATTTACTAACGTCCTTATTCTAATTAATGACAAAAATTTCATAAAATTGTGACAAAAATAGTTTCAGGTCTAAATGGTTTTAGTAGGCTAATAGCATTAAAGCCAAACTTGTTTTGCTCTTAAAATTTTCACAAAAATTGGCGGCCGAACGTTTATCATGGAGGCAGTTTGTAGAATCCATATTGCTCCACATAGGGAACGGAAATGTAAACAGTGATGGTGAAGGTAAAATTTGCAATTGGTCTTTAGCTTAATATTTTTTTACATATGACATACAGCCATAGACACGAAAATTTTATCTTACGTGTTACCTAAGTTAATTACTTTTAAAATGGTGCATAGGACACTGCATTGGATCGCCAAATACGGTTTATCTTGATAATTTACTACATGATCTGTTATACGCATTAAAAAAACAGAAACCGTAAAAAAAAAATACTTTAATTATTATTTTTGATTTTTTTTTTATACCACATTGATAATTTGTTCGCTCACAGGAACTATCCCGTGCCGAGGGAAACATTTTACTTTTTAAATAATGACTAACTCCCTACATTATATATTTGGTCAGATCCATTCACAAATGTATCGACAACCCACCTCCGCTATCCATTTTTTAATTGCAATTCTATACGCAGAGTGTTTTCCAATAGTGTCCAAATGGACAATGGAAATACTTTTAATTTACCCCAGCGGAACTCGAACCAGATTGACCTTTATTAATTCAAGCTTGAAAAACTTCATAAATCCAACAATTTTTTTAAAATACTTACATGCAAATTTTAAAAACCTTAAAAAGTTAGAGTGAATGCTGATGGAATGCGATCTATCGGGCGTATGTGTGGTAAACGTTGTATGATAGGTGCTCTTATGTCGAAAATTATAGCTAGAATGCAAGGCTGAGATAAGCATTTATCGAAAAAATTAAGAAATAGGACTTTTACGATGGTGCGGTCCATGTGGAGCGAGAATAAATTATGAAAGACACGGCTAAAAAAAATATAACAATGGATTCACGATGCGAGCAGTGTCTGGTTGTAGAAGTCGAGGACGAGCCGAGAAAGACATGCTAGGAACAAGTACATCAAATACTTAGTGGTCGTGAGAAAAGTCGGAATATCGAAATCGTCGGAAAAAATCACGTGATGCAGGATGAAAGATGTTTGAACGAGGAGAGAAGCAAGGGAAGTGTGACCCAGACAGGACGTTCCACCCTCTCTGCCTACCTCTTCGGGGAAAAGGCGTCATGGTGAGTTAAAATTTCGTTTTATAAACCTTACAAGACGTCATTTGATACATTTGTTCCAAAGTCTTACTAGAAGTAATGCTGACATTTTCCCAGCTAATTCAGGCGGGATTAGGGTGTGTGGTGGTAGGCGGTTGTCGGAGGGTTGAAGGGGCGGGTGAGGTTGTCAGGGGGCGGGGATGAATATGGATCGTAACATGTCCATACTGAATACTGGAATGACACGTATAACCTTTGGGGATGCAACTTTCAACCCTCTTAACTCTGGATGTATACATTTTTAGATTAATGATATACTAAAGAATGGTCAGTATAGAAAATATTAACTTACAATTTTACATCTCAAGAGAGACGAAAAGCTTGGAAGGGAATATGGTCATTGGCAGGGTTAAGTGGCTACATGATGTATTCTATTTCACTGTATACTGTGTATACATACAAGTTGTAATAATTGGCAGATATGGATATCAAATACTAGGCGAAATGGGGAATGTTGTAGTACATCAAGTGACCACTTAATCCTGCCGATGACAGTTCATAAGACCTGTAAACGCCTTGATATCCATATTCCCTTCCAAACTTTTCGTCTTTGTTGAGATGTCAAATTGTAATTCAATGCTGGCCGTCTTCGAACAAGAATCTACTAGAAGTGGAATGAAGAGAAATTTCCGACAAGTGGAATGTCACTTCTCTGAACTTCTGGTTCGAAGTAGCCCGTAATGGGTGAAATCCAGTTTTTGTCTAAAAGAATTTGGACACAGTCAAAATATTAAGAATCATAATCCAATAAATTAATATAATAACATGTTCATTATCAATCCGATATCTTAGCAATGCATGATAATATGAGTATGTCATTTCTCTCTCGGCCCATTATGCAGCTGCACGTGTGGCTCTCGGGGGTTTAATTCCATAACACACGTGTCAGGGACGCCCACCAGCGCCGCTGTGCAAATCGGCGTGAATGATTGATGAACGGCGCCGGCGTCGCGACGTCCGTCCTACGGAGGCTCTATTAACCTGCACTGAGCGCTACAGCCTGGCTTTGGGCTGTAGATTCCGCCGACGCACATCCAAAGTGACACAACACAAAATTTCTCATTTAGAAAAATAGTTATTTAAGTAGTTTGAAAAAAGAATGAAAGTAAATTTAATGCTGTTGAAATTCGATCTAGAGGGTGCATTAATGTCGAAATTAGAGCAGAATGAAAGATTGAGATAAGCGGGAAGAACAGATAAAATATGTTATGGTGCGAGTGTGTCTAGGTGTAGTGGTCGAGGTAGGCCGAAAAAGACATGGCTTGTTCAAACATAACAAATCTGGAGGTTATTTCATAAAAATAAATTTAAAAAATAGCTAAAATACTGCCAATTTTATAAAAATATTAGGTATGACGGGTACATCACATTGAATATGGTATTATTTACTACTTTCCTTATCCGCACCCAATGGTGCATAGGGCATTGAATGTAGTATTTATTTACCAAATAAAAAAATGCTTACATTTACATTTAGTTATACAAAAAAAATACGAAATAAAATTCATATTTTATTAAATTTAAATTTAAATTTTAGAAAATTACCCCCTGAAATATTATTATTTACGAGTACACGTGAAAATCTGAATAATCTACGTGCGTGCATGAGAAGGTGTATTAATGTGGAGGAAGCAAAGAAAATGTGCCAGGACAGAGTGGTGCGGCATTTTAACCTCTGCCTACGTTTTCGAAAAAATGGCATGATAATTAGTTTATCATTTTAAATTTTATATAAACAGTATCACATTTCTGATCGATATCTAAAATACGGAAACAATGACTCTGACCAAGCAATCCTCTCATAAGTTGCAAGTTGCATAGAGGAGCATGGAGAGAATTATCCTTGGAATAACATTAAGAGATAGAAATAAGAACGATTGGATCCGACGCCAGACAAAGGTCTGCAACGTGGTGGAGCGAATTGTTTGGTTGAAGTGGAAATGGGCCGGTCACATAGCCAGAATGACGGGCGATAGACGGACGAAACGCGTTCTGGTGTGGAGACCGAGAAACCAAAGGCCTCAAGGACGTCCACCGATGAGATGGGTTGATGACATTAGAAAGTCTGCTAGAAGACAGTGAATGGGGCGGCGCAGGATCGGGAGGAGTGGAGACGGCAGGAAGAGGCCTGTGTCCAGCAGTGGACCTCAACGGGCTGAAATGATGATCTTAAATATGTGTGAAAAAATCATTGCTCTAGTGCGATATGCCGTATAGAATATCGAGGACTGCGATTGTATGGAGAAACGTGACAGATATTCCTCTTAAGATGCTTGTACCTCGGCGGGAAAATGAACCACTACCGTGTCGTTTAAATACTTCGAAAAAAATCGTTAAATTGTTAAAAATTAAATTTACCAATTTTTGAGTTGTGGCACTTTGGTCGTGCATCGGAGATATACATGGAATGACTATACTTCACGCTAAATGCCAGCCTGTAACGTAATACGACTAAATCCCTATGGATTGAATGTATTTGAAGTAAAATCGATAAAGATTGTAGTAGAAAGTTGACTGCCTTATTTCAAACAATATTTTTTTACGAAACAAGCGACAGGAATTGAATTACAAAATGTAATATCCGGTGTCCGCCTTGTACTGTAGTGGTAGCTCGTTTGGCTACCATGTATGATTCCCAACTCCCAACGAGGTAAATATGAAATATCTATTGTAATGTAACTTTTCACATATTTAGTATGTGATACTAACGACTGGAACTGGCGCGTAAGACTGATCATCTTGCCATCATTAATGAATGATCATTGCTTGTGTTGCCTTCATGTAACGAATGATCAAGATTCACTGCACTTGGGGTATCAATGCAGTGTCCTGTGCACCATTGAGTGTAGATAAGGGAAGGTAGTTGTACCAAAGTCTGCATATCTAAGATATCTTCCGAATCTGGTTGTAGTCTGGTTGTATAGTCGAGGACTCCAGATATGAATCTCTAGGTTCGAATGTCATTTTAACACGTGTTTCCTGCTTACTGGCACAGTTATTTCCGACTATTTGAAACCAGCCCAAAATTGAAATATTTGTGTACCTTTATCATAGATTTCAAGTGCTTAGTTTTTTTTTTAGCACTATCGACGAAATTAAGAAAGGGCTTTTACGATTGTTTGATCATGTGGAGCAAACGAGTGATGAAAGAACGGCTTAAAGAAGTTTAAATGCAAGTGTGCCTGGATGCTGGAAGGCCGAGAAAGACATGGCTTGACAAAGTACGGCAAATACTTGAAAGTGGTCATGTGAAAAGTCGGAATAATCGGCGTATGTGCATGAGAAGATGTATGAATGTAGAGGAAGCAAAGGAAGTACGTCAGGACAGAGTGGTATGGCGTTCTATCCTCTCTGCCTACCCCTACGGAGAAATGGCGTGATGATTAGTTAGTTTTTTAGTTTTTTTTTATTTAAAAAAAATAGAAGCTGTACTGTAGTACATCTCAAGGCTTCTGACCTTTAACCCTGATAAGATAATCTATTATATGAGCTCCAAACAAAATGAGTGTTACACTAAACGCTGCGAATATCCTGAAAGCTTTGTTCCTGAAATCTACCCCTAGTATGATGGGCAGATTCCTTTCAGGTACCTATTCAGTACTCCGGCGGAACAATGCCAGACATTACACCAACTAGTGAGACAATGGAACGAGGAGAATATTGGTTACGTGGCTGGAACGTAACGAGTTGTGACATGCCAAACGGATATTCCATTTAAAACAATGATGCTGTAACTTTATTTATTACAAAATTATATAACAGACTTCTTTCTATAATATATATCCGTTTTCTTCGCATATATTATAATTTCACCTTACAATCACACTAACACACACACTTACACACATACACCCTCACTACACGTCCTCTCTTAGAGTAATGACGCGCAGGCTATAGAGAGACTCTTTTCGCCGTTTCCCATAGAGCGGAAGCGTTGCAAAATTTTTGGTTAGCGACAACTTCACTCTGCTGGCGGCCATTATTATTTTGTTTGACAACAGACGCGTAACGGTCACTTTCATCGCTTTGCTAGTAAATAACGTGGATACTTCCTGATTTTAATCATCAAAAACGGCAATGGTGAATTGTAGTATGCTTGGTTGTAGCAGTAAGAGTGTCAAAGGTGTTAAAGGAGTCACATTTCACAGGTAATTGATTTCGATAAATAAAATTATTTTGATTTACATTGATTTTGGCATTTATTGTCCTAACATAGGTATTATTTGTATAAAAACTTTCCTTTTATCAACATATTTACATTATTTACCAGTTTTTCTTAATTTGGGTGATCAATTTGTAAATTAAAGTATGTTTACTGTTGATAGTGATAGTTGATTACTGTCGATATGCCAAGGCCGCATTAGGCATTTGTAAAACATTGGGCCTATGAACTGTCATTGGCTGGGTTAAATGTCCAATTGATGTATTACAACAGAAGGTGGCGAAGGAGAATTTAATATACATGGTGTTACAAAAGTCGATGTACATATTATGTACAAGCAGGAAACTAGTGAATTAGCGTCATATTTCGAGTCAATTTTGAAGAATAATTTTTTTTTATTCAACCCATGGTTTTCGAGAAAATTTCTAGATTCTTTTTCGATAAATTTTTGCAGTTATCAAATATAATTTATTAAGTCAAATTACAACTATCCTTTATGTAAACAAAATTTAAAAAACCGCATCTTAATAAGAATTTGTGGAATTTTACTAGATCTGCCATACTTATGAAGGCTTTTACGAGAACAAACAAAAAAAAATTTCAAGCTCAGATAAAAAAAACATATTACACATTTGACTCCAAATATGATATGGATTCACCAGTTTTCGGGTTGTACTACGAGTTTTGTTACTCCATGTTTAATGTTTCTAAATTTTTATCTATTATATAATTACGTATCAGATAATGAGCGGAATGGAGAATGTTGTAGTACATCAAATGGCTACTTAACCCAGCCAATGACAAGGGAAAAACCATGTATACGCCTAGATAATAATAAAAATCATATCCAGAGCTTCCTTGCATTTGTTAATTTATCAATGATAATTTTTTTAGTTTGTGGCTATACAGAGTTTTCAATCAATAATATAATTAAAAACTGTTGAAATTAGAGCAGAATGCAAGGCTGAGATAAGCATTATCGACAAAATTAAGAAAGGTCTTTTACGTTGGTTCGGTCATGTAGAGCGAATGGATGATGAAAGAACGGCTAAAAAAATATATGATGCGACTGTCCCTGGATGTAGAAGTCGAGGAAGGCCGAGAAAGACATGGCATGATCAAGTAAAACAAGTGCTTGAAAGTAGGCATGTAAGAAGTCGTAATAATCGACGTGCGTGCATGAGATGTATGAATGTGGAGGAAGCAAGAGAAGTATGCCAAGACAGAGTGGTGTGTGGTGTTCTATCCTCTCTGCCTACCCCTTCGGAGAAATGGCGTGATGGTTGGTTAGTTAGTTAATTGTAAGTACGAATGTATTAGTGCTTACAACGTAAATTATATTCTTACACGTTATAAATATGTACCTTTATTAAAAAAATTCAGAATGGGATAACTAATCGCATTTTTTTGTACAAATGAATGAGTTGTTTACTAGGGTATGGCTGGGAGAGCATTGTTTTACAATAAATTGACTTGTAATAATTTAGCTGTTGAGTGAATTAAATTCCATTGGATTTGCCGCAATAATTATTATCAACGGTCTAGCTATCTGTTTCCCACAATCTATGCATGAATTATTCAAAATTACTTGAATTTGTCCAGTATTTCAATTTTAAATGCCACAATATTCGGCTTTTTGTCCGAAATTGGCATAAAAAGTCTTCAATTCCATGCTGTGTCACATCTGTCACTCGCAATCCCAAAACAGGCGCAGATGACCCATATACAGGGTGGAGTGGGGACAGCTGACCAGGGGGGAGTTGACCAGGGGGACAGTTGAATCATCGTTGGGAAGGACGCCCCAAGGGGTGCGGGGCGGAGATGGATGGCATGTAAAAATCAAACATGGTCATCTCCATCTCCAAAATGAAAGGTTCTCTCTAGGTTCGAATCCCACTTCGGCACAACTTGTTTTCTGCTTTCTGGAACAGTTATTTCTGACTATATGAAAGCTGCCCCAAAATCGAAATATTTGAGTTTATTGCAAGTCTTCCCAAGACAGCTCCGACGTAAACGGTCGATGGATTGTTAGCACTAGACGTCTAGGATGGTAGAAACCCGATGTTTTGTAAAAAAGCTAAGTCTATTATTCTTTCTTCGAGTATAAATATTAATATATATATGTCTCGACACTCCAGGGGGTAGGTACCCTAGGGCCAATGGAGTGGCAAGATCCAATACTATGATGAGTTACTATTATGAAAAGTATATATATTTAAGGATATTTTCATTTAAAAATACATACACGTAATTTGGTGTGTTTATGCAACACAGATGCTAAGCAAAAAAAAAATGTTTTCTGTAAAGTCGATTTACGGACGCTAATTTAACGTGATAACGTCAAAAGAAAACATTGATGAAAAATAGCATACTTTTATAAATTTTAGTGAATTATTATTATTAAATTATCATTATTTAGCATAATACAAAGCAGAAGTTAATTGAAAATTACAATTTTTCAATAAATAAACTTTTTTTTTTTGTTTTTTCTTCTGGTGTGCTGCTGCTGTCTCCCTTCTTTCTCTGACACATCGGCCGATGGAGCGGAAGAGAGATAGATGCGTCACAAACCGAACGCTTAGGCCGATCGTGCCTCTCTATCGCTTGTTCCGCGCTCTCGCTTGCACACTCGGCTCGGGCGGAACGTGACAATGAGTCATGCTTTTTCATGTGTGCAGCCGGCGTTCAACGATTTATTAGACGTTATCACGTCAAAAACAAATGCAGAGGATACTTGACAGTACTTGAGCACTGAAGGCAGATGAAAGGGACACGAGTCGTGTGACCTGGATCCGAAGATTTATTGACGCACTGTACCCTGTTTTTATTTAGAGCAAAAAACAAACAGCCCCGTTTAAATTTACCACACAGTAAGTGCTTATCAAGAGGCCAAATTAGCAGTTTGTAATGGAGTTCCCCGCTACCATGTGAGCTCGGCCGCTTCTCCATACAATCGTAGTTCTCGATTATCTCCCTGGAATTTAGAGTTGGAGCAAGTTTTAGATATCCAAGCAATGTTTTGGTAATGATTAAACTCCCTTCTACAAGCCACAGCAGGGTGGATCCACTCGCCAATTTACAAAAGGTGGCTTCTAATGCTGAAGCCACCCTTAAGAGAATACGATACTTTATTTGTTTTACTGTTATTATTTTTATTTTCTTTGGCATTTTATGTTCACATTATTTTAAAGTTATTTTTGTATTATGTTATCTTATTAAATTTTTACAAGTGTATTCTTTTATATGAACCTTGGAGGCTTGCACTCACCATCTCAAGTTTTGGAATAAAAACTTATTATTATTATTATTATTATTAATGACAATATCATTTTTGTAAGTGCCCCCTGGGCGGCTTCTACATAGCAATTTATGGTATACAAACTTTGACAATTTGCTAGAATTCTTTTTCTTCTATCAGCAAGGTTCGCTCCTATGAGGAGCATGTGAACATCACTGGATCCCTCCAGGACGCCCTAGCTCTCTTGCCTCCTCCCGCGCCAGGCCCGCATCCATCAGCTCCGCCGAGTACATACGGAAGATGGTCTTCGACGTTCTGCAGGCGTAAAGAAGAGGCAGGTTGAGGCTCTCCCGGGGCGTCTGGAGTACATGCCCAAGCCAGGTCCACCGATTTTCACTTTTTGGAGTTATTTACCAGAATATGATGTATAAATTCATCGGTTATTTAGAATAATCGGTTATTACAAATAGTTCGTTATTTTAAACAATCGGTTAAATCAAGTAATCTATTTTTTTTAAATAATCGGTTATACTGAACAATTAAATTAAGGTAATCGATTATACTCATACCTACATAGTCATAAGCAATGTGTTTGCTTAGAAGATATCCATGTTTTTTACACTAACTTATTTGTCTCTGTTGTGGTGTTCGTCCACGATAAAATCTTCCATTTAGTAAAAATATTATGAATTTTAAGAGTTCAGCATACTAAAAATACACATAATGTTCCTTTAATTTTTCATTTTATATTTTTAAAAAAATTATGGTAGCTCATAAATGAGCTTAAAGTATAAAATGTTATGTAAATGTAGAAAAAAAAACATTTGTAAATCGGATAATTAATGAGCGAGATACGACGATTTAAATTTCAAGTTTTTTTTAAATTGGTGACTCCACCGATTGCATTTTTTACGAAACACACTTTAAATTGGAAATTAATAATACATGCATGATTTTTCTCTACCTTATCTCTGATGTTTAAAAACCAAATCGAAAAAAACTTAAGTAATTAATAAATGGAAAATTGAGTTTTTTTTGCTGACCAGTGTATTTAACGAAGCTTTTTTAAAATTTCAAAACTTCAAAATTATCCCACATTCAAAGTTTCCTAACACGCGTGTCGCCATTATCAGTACCAACGGCAGTGTAAAGCCTATAAAGCCTCCGAAACTTTGAAATACAGACTTAAGCTTAGGCATATCTGTCAAGAGCACCCTCTGTCACGTGAACCGCGGCCGGTTTCCCATACAATCGTATTCCTCGATTTTCTCACTGTAATACTTTTTATGATAACTCATGCAAAACACATGCAATGTATTTGATATAAATAAAAATGAAAAAAAATAAAAGAATAACATATAGTCGGCATTAACGTTGTGGAATAACATATGAAATTATATGTATAAATAAAAAAAGTAGACGCATTATTCTTGACATGAGCTTTCTTTACAAGATATTACATGACATGATTGATTGCCCCCCAAATTATTGAACAAATTGCATACAGAGTACCTGTTCATATAACTCGCCACCCTGCACTTTTTCATGTACCCCATTCTACTAAGAACTACATGAAAAATAGTGTTCTTAGGAGAATCTTGAGTACTTATAATGATGACATTTTCTGCTGTAGTTATAACCTTTTTATCAAGTCTATTCGTACTTCCTTGAGCTTGCGGACGGCTGCTTAGTCTGCAATTTGCTCCTAGTACCTTTCGTCTTATATTTAGTGTAGGATGTAGAGGGTCTGGAGGGGTTGCGGATTGTTGGTTGTTTGCGGGTTCGATGAGGTATTAATGGATGATTTAGTTGTTGTGATTGCAGCGGAGTATGTTGGTAGTACTGAAGCTGTATATAATTTACTATCACTTTTTGTTTTCTGTTTTTGTCCATATGCTTATAAACAT
Organism: Micrasema minimum; assembly: GCA_022494985.1. Lineage (NCBI taxonomy): Eukaryota > Metazoa > Arthropoda > Insecta > Trichoptera > Brachycentridae > Micrasema > Micrasema minimum. The sequence continues at coordinate 95,193 of JAGVSP010001778.1, forward strand.
ACTGCAATTTTTTGAGAACTGTTCATTGGCTACTGTTTTTGTTATTCTTACTATGTATATAAATTATTGAAAAAGCTGTATGTTCTCTCTAATAATAAATAAAATAAATAAATAAATAAAAATAAAGCACCTGTTTTAGACCAAATAAATAGATATTTAAGTTTCGGACAGTATAGATCTGTCTATTTACAGGTACTTAAATATGTATATAGGAAACTTTTATAAGTTTATTTTACATAATTCTCCGTGAAATTTAGCACTAAAGCAATGATTTTTTCACATGTTTTAGATGTCGACCAAAAGCGTGTTTAAACGGTCATATTTTTTAAATAATTTATTTATCGATATTGTTTTTCTAGGTTATTATGCCGTGTTTGTGGGCTTTGTGTTGCCGACGTTTTGGAGTACATTGCATAATGACATGAATTAAAGCGCAAACAAGTTATTGCTTGCACCCTTCTTACTCTTCGACTTATTAAAAACATTGAATATAATTCACCTTAATTCCTTAAAAAAACGATTTTTGAAGTAAAATTTTTCAACAAAATATTATATTTAACTACTCAGCAAAATAAACGCGGGACTAAGAATACCTAGACACAGAGACATTTTAAATTGGCATCATTTGCTAAAAACCGACATACTACACATCCTTGGCCCGCATATGTGTCGGTAATACATCAAATTAATGGAGGGTTAGTGCCGGTAACAGAATTAATGGTGCCTTTAAGTCGGTAGTATCTAATAAGTGCTTATCAAAGGCTAAATTGGCAGTGCATAATGGAGTTCTGGTACCAACCCTTATGTACGGAAGCGAAGAATGGATTTGGAAAAATAAGGATGAAAGTAGATTGAATGCAGTTGAAATGCGATCTCTCAGGCGAATGTGTGGTAAAATTATGTATGATAGGTCCACTAATGTTGAAATTAGAGCAGAATTCAAGGCTGAGATAAGCATTATCGACAAAATTAAGAAAGGTCTTTTACGTTGGCTCGGTCATGTAGAGCGAATGAATGATGAAAGAACGGCTAAAAAAATATATGATGCGACTGCGCCTGGATTAGGAAGTCGAGGAAGGCCGAGAAAGACATGGCATGATCAAGTAAAACATGTGCTTGAAAGTGGACATGTAAGAAGTCGGAATAATCGACGTGCGTGCATGAGAAGATGTATGAATGACCGAGTGGTGTGGCGTTCTATCCTCTCTGCCTACCCCTTCGGGGAAATGGCGTGATGGTTAGTTAGTTAGTTAGTTATGTTCTTCATGATAGTTTTCTGACTTTTGCGAACAACTAATACTTATTGATATATTTGATATTAGCCCAGCATGGGTATAATCCAGTAATTTGTCTAAAAGTATTTGTACACATTCAAAATGTTGTTACTAATACTTTTGCTCCAGTTTAAAAATCCAAGGAAAAAATCAAGGAATACGATTGTATGGAGTAACGGCCGCGAGTCACGTGGCATCGTTCCCATAAGTTGAAGGCATATCTGTTAAGTCCTGGGCGATAATCGTCCTTCGGGTATTAACAGTATTTCGATAATTTAGTTAATATGCATAAAGCACCTAAGTCCTGTAATCTGAGTTCAGAAGGGGTTTAAGTAGACGCTAAGGGATTGTTCTAGATCACGTTTTCAATTTGAATTCAGCCAATAGTATTTGATAATTAAGTTTAATAATATTAAGGTTTCTCTATGATACTGTTATTGTTGTGTTATTCATGAATTTAATGGTAGATTTTCGGAGAATAGGGTTCTTCCCGATAACACGAATATTCTTAAAAACGTTATAAATATTTAAAGTATATTTTTACAATTCCAACGATATAAAACACAATGATCAAAAAAATGTTGTTTTCATTTATAAATTTATATTTTAAAAACACAAAAATACGAATGATTTTTAACGCCCGTTATTGGTTAATGACGTCATACCCGTCCATCATGAAATGCGTGAAATTCATTATGAAGTGAGCGCCTACATTGCTGTGACGTTACACCGCATGCGCGCCAAATGAAGGATTTTGCGAGCGATTTGAAAAAGCGCCATTTCAAACCGCGCTAAAAAATTTAATATGACATCGTAAAAATTACAAAAAAATTCCCTTTGATATTGTAATTTTTCAATAATTTTTTTTGAAATAACAAGTAAAAAATCGGGAAGAACCCAATTGTATTTACGTAATACATTTAATATTGTTTAAATATAAATATTCCTTATTAAAAGATTAATCAGATATATGCTAGTGATATGGGCAGGGATCATGAATATATCAACATGTAGATATCAAAAAATCTTCGATTATTGCATCTACTTCACGGACTTAATTATGTACCATCAAGAATCATAGTGTTTCTTGATGGCTATTCAAACGCATATTTATTCGTTGAGGCCAATACACAAAACGTGTGACGTAGATGTCTAGTGATGACGTAGATGCCTATCTATGACGTAGTGGGTAACTAGAAACCTAGACACGGTTATATTTTTCAAGTGTGAAATGCCACATCTCTGAAATTCTTGTTTGAAGGTTTAGATACTAATTTTTCATGCATTTTACAAGAATTATTCTTATAAGCAAACTTTTTAATTTACGTCGTGCACATGTAAACATTTTAAAAATATATTGCAAATACTTTTATGATGTGTATGCAATTTTTATAGTATATATGGAACTCCTCCTTAAATATATGTAAACAAAAAACTACCTTCACTGGATACCTGGGACTGGCACTGAAACGTAAGTCAGATCTTACCTTCATGTAATAAAGTGGTCAAATAACACTGTACTGGCAAAACTACTACCTATATACCATTAGGTGCGGATAAGGGAATGAATAAATAAACGAAAAGAATGGTAACTTCCTTAAAATAAATTTATACCTAAAATGTATAAAACCAAAGTAACATCTTGTAGTTCATCCAATCTTCGATGGATGTCTAGATGGTTAAAAAACTGCAGTAAAAACATTATAAGATGCAGATTGGTTTCTGCAATCTCCAATCGATGGAAGCTGCATTCGGGATTGCATTCTCCTGTATTCAATTTAAGTTTCGTCTACTCCTGCTTCCCATCAAAATACAGGTAGAACGAAAACTTTCAACAAAAACACTGATTTTAAATAATTATTCAAAAATGTTGTGAAAATGATTTACTGGTTAAAATATAAAGCAAAAAAAAAATTACCTACACCAATAAAGATTGATTGCCAAAAAATGCTCAACAATCTTCTCAACAGATGTCACCAGTGAGTGAGAAATTCATTTGTAATGTGATATTACGAACGCGACTTCAATATATACAAGTTTCAAAAATTTGTCATACATGGTTATCAGGCGATGGGCAGAATGGGGAATGTTGTAATACAATGACCTGTAAACGTCTAGATAATCCACATTCGTTTCCAGAGTTTCTCTGTCTCTATAATTATTTATCCTTTTACCATGAAATACATGCTATTGGTAGCTTGATTGGTAGTACAAATTATCGGAAACCAGTACTTTGCTTTCAAAAAAAATTAAATATCACGTATCATTTCTAAAAAATGTAATATAATGTGTGGTTTAACTATTAATGGTCGAAATCATAGCAGAATGCAAGGCTGAGAAAAGCATTATCGAAAAAATTAAGAAAGGGCTTTTACGATGATTCGGACATGTAGAGCGAATGAATATTGAAAGAACTGCTAAAACGACTACTACTACTAGTATTACTTTCCCTTATTTGCACCAAATGGTCCATAGGGCACTGCATCGGTACACCAAGTGCAGTGTATACATATAGATCGTATTATTACATGAAGGTTAGATGACCTTGTGGCGTTCCAGATACGCACCTTAAAAGCAAGTACTTATTATAAGTACTTGCCTACTTTAAATATTAGAATTACAAATAAAATCATGGAATTAGAATAGCAAAAACCTTTTCAAATCCTTCTAGATAGTTCTTTCGAAGCTTTCTGCATTTTCTTACCAGACCATAGGATTGGTATTAATTCGGCATCTGACTGGTGAAGATCATTTTTAGTGCACTTTAACTTCTAAAATCATTCATTGCAATTATCGTTTTAATATTAAGTGTTAGTATAGTTTTCCTGTTAAAATAAATCGATTATTAACTTCCTTCTGTATTTCTTTATTCTATCCAACGGAGCATTCTTTATCGTCCTAGATCTACATCCGCACATCCGGGCTACTATCCTGCACAATCAGTCATACGCTTCAGTACGAGTCCAAGGTATCACACATGAAATATTAATATTTCATGGTATTTTATTTACTTTTAACAAATCTTCTTCTCTTGAAACGATTGACTTTCGGCTCACTCTGTGAGGGGAGGTGTTGTGTGCTTCGCATATACACATATGGACACTATAGAAGCTTGTTCTAGAGCACCTGAATATTACACCTAACTCTCCCTATATCTCTAACCTCTTCCTTCATCAGGAGTACCATTTACTCGGACTACGTATTGTATAAAGCTCCTCGCTCGTACATCTGAAGTGTGTTACTGCCCTGGTAACTTGCTAGTCACACTAGGGTGTCGGCTATATTTAAGCGGCTTAAATATTTTTTAAAAGTATGTTTATACTTACGGCATCTCAACAAAGATCATATTTTTCAAACACATGAATGCGGATGGATATTTATGCGACATCTTTATTCAGACCATATGACTTATTAAGATATGTTGTCTTTTTTTTTTAAAAGTTAACCACAATTTTTTTTCGAATTTTATCACATGAAAAGAACGACTTGTTTCTGATCAAATTTTGACACAAAAGGTGGACTTATCGATCAAAAAAAATTTACACATTTAATTTTTTTTTCAATTTATTAGTACCTGCTCAATAATTCGTATAGTGAGCTAGTATTTAAATGTTTTATTTTAAGATACAAGCCGTTTTTTTTTTTTTTAATTAACGGCTTGTATCTTCGGTATATTCGATATTTTCCTAAATTAAAAAAGTTGTGTTCTCAGCATGCTCTAATTAATATTTTATATTATGTTACATTTATAAATAACATGAAATTTGGATTTAGGAGACTTTTAAATATTTTTAAGGTACGCCACAAGAGAAGTGTTTTCGAAAAAAAAACATTTCAAATTGGTCAAAACCCAAGCATAAACTAATTCAGTTAATTGTGTTTATTTGCATAAATTTATTTTACACATTAATTATTTTTAATACATTTTCGGTTTTTGATCCACCCCTGACCTGTCAGAATACAGGCTGCCCATTGGCCCGCCCCCCGCCCCTCCATCAGTGCCTACCTCTTCACACACAGAACCGGAGTGTCGCCGGGTAAATTACTGCACCCACTAGGGGATAACAACACCGACGGATGATTTCCCTAATGCACCCCTGGAATCCACTACCACCCTCAATCAAAGGTTTGATAATATTCTGCATAATTTACACACACCTGTACGAGTAAGTCAAAACAGATGGTATTCTGAAATTTGTGAAACTGAAAAAAACAAAAAATAATATTTTAAATCACATTTTGTTTAATTTGCATTTTTTTACTCGTTATTATTTATGCTTATGTTTAGTAATTTTATGTTGAAAATATTATTCTTATGACCATATTAATTCTATTTGTGAAAACCTTCAATTGGTTAATTTAGTTTATTTATTTATTATACTTCCTATTGTCATGTATAACTGTTGGTTTTCCTAAAAATTTAAATAAATAAAATGGTGGAAGTTGTCGCAAATAACCAAAAATTAATGAAATGTCACGATCCATTATCATGATCATTATTTTGTAATAAAATGATCAAGGATCACTGCACTTGGTGTACCGATGCAGTGCCCTATGCACCATTAGGTGCTCAAAGAGGAAATCTACTAGTAGTAGTGTGACGAGGTTCGGATTACGACCGCTAGAGGCTACGCAGAGCGGAGGGCGTGGCTTGCGACAGGCGCCGTAGCTCGGCTGGCGGCGATCCATCATCAGCATTCTTTAATATACCATTGAACTGAAAGAATTAGCAGAGAGGATAAAATGCCACACCACTCCATCCTAGCATAATTCTCTTGCTTTCTCCATTTTTATTCCTTATTTTATTTATTTACGGAAAAATCATTTTAAATACATAGTTAAGCGTAAAAGGGATAACAAGCAGTAAAAATAAGTGGCAGACATAAAATTGGTGGAGCTTAGACAGTTAGATAAAAATGTGGACACACTCAAGACAGGATCGGGTCTACTTCAGTGAATGTTTAAATCTTGATAGACTTACACCGAACAAGTCCAGATTCCGTCTTGAGTTTACAATACGACACAATCGAGACAATGAGGCATGAAAAGCATAGTTAGTTTTGGGACTAAGGAACAGCACGTCATTATTTCTCAACCTACGGACTGGAATACAGAAAGTCACTTGAGTCAGAAAAGATGGTGCATCTATGCCATTTATCAATTTAAAATATGAAAAGTGGAATCAATGTCAGATCTACGCTTTTGAAGACTAGAGATTCTCAACATTGACTCCATATCTTCATAGGTGTAATCATTCTCTCCCAGACCGATCATATATGCTACTTTTCTGAGTAGGCGGTGTTGCACCGATTCAATATGGTTGATACGGCCTACATAGGAGGAGACCAGATTACAGAAGCATACTCCAAGAGTGGACGAACAAGTGAGCAGTAAAGAGTTGGATTAGAAAAATCTTTTGATATTCTGTTAATGAAACCTAGTAGTTTTAAATATTTATTTATTAAGTTATCTATATGTTCATTGAAGCTAAGTTTATAGTCCAAAACAACTTCAAGGTCCTTTATGGACGTAACTACGAGTATATCTAAAATATTATTTTCTATTGTATAATTAAAAACGTTTGTTTTTTAAGTTATAAAAATATACATTATTTTACATTTTTAATATTTAATTCTAGGCAATTAATTTTACACCAATCATTAAAAAAGTCAATATTTATTTGAAGAAGTAGGCAGGCCGACAAGTTTTTTATTATTTTTAGAATCTTATTGTCATCGGCAAACAGCCATAAAAAAGTACACAAAAACACACTAGAAACATCATATTCATACATCTCATACGCACACAAAGTCTACTGCTATCACTTTCCCTTGTCCGCACCTAGTAGCGCATAGGGCACTGCATAGGAATCACATGGGCAGTGTGTCTTGATAATTTTTTATCACGTGAAAGCAAAATAATCAGTCCAAGGTATCACATATGAAACATTTATATGTGAAAAAACACATTCAAATCAATATTACACATTGACCCTCATTGGGAATCGAACCCGTGACCTCATGCGTGGCATTCCAAGACGCTAACACTACACCATGAGGCGGATACATAGATAAGTCTTTAAAACAAATTTAAATTAAAAGTCTGAAAATTTGGAGTCCAAAATCATTTGCAAACGAATGGAGGTGTTTAAAAAAAGGATTATTCAAAGTAACCCCACTTTGTTTAAACTCACCCTGCTTTACGTTAGGTATCAAAACCTGACGCGATCGCAATCAAAGGGCGGTAATCTGTTGCGATTTACATAAGGGCTGAAATGCGAGGGGTGTAAAACTTAACAATAAACTTTTCTACCACTTTTCTTAGAAAGGGATGAAAACACGGCGGGGTGACTCTGCCACATTACCTAGGGGGAGGGTGGGCTATTAAAAAGTCGTAAAATTTCATTTTGCTCCACGTTTTGTTAACATTATTAATGACAAGAGTTTCATAGACTGATGAAGATATTAAAACCAGTATGCAAGTTATTATTTATGAGCCGCAATTAAGTTTATATCTTTATTATGTATGACGATTATAAAATCGTAAAAATACATTTTTAGATAGTATGTTGAGAACTTTTTAACGCCGGATACTACAATAATTTATCTGGACTTAATAACTATTTAGGATTTATTTAAATGTCGGCTATTAATGGGCGTGCACGAGAAGATGCATGAATGTGGACGAAGAGAGGGCGGTATGCCAGGATAGAGCGTAGAGTGGTGGAGCGTCCTATCCTCTCCTGGCTGACTTTTGCCAAATGACGTGATGGTTAAATAAGCTTATTTACTAATCAGGTTGTACATAGGTAGCAATACATTTAGGGTCAAGTATAATTAAAAACTTATTTACTAATCAGGTTGTACATAGGTACCTTAATCATAGTTTTGAGGTTAGCGTTAAGGTTTATGAATTATAATTTTTGTTTAACTCACTTGTTTGTAGCACTCACTTTGTAGTTTTCCAGAAATTATGAAATTAAAACTACTTTTGCGTTTAAGGGCTACTTTTTTTATTATTTAAAACACTCAACCGGTTTCGGAGACACTACTCCTTCATCAGGGATTTGTTTAATAATATAATTTAAAATTAAGTAATAAGTCGCTAACTAAAAATGTTGAAGTGGTTGACCAGGTACTGGGATAAGGGGTGGAGAGTGGAATGACGTCGGGGGAGGAACACATGATCTGTGCATTGGGGTGTAGACACTTATAAATACAAAGTTGACAGATTTATGAGAACAGAATTTATAAGTGTCTATACCTCAATGCACCGATCATGTGTTCCTCCCCCGACATCATTCCCCTCTCCACCCCTTATCCCAGTACCTGGTCAACCACTTCAACATTTTTAGTTAGCGACTTATTACTTAATTTTAAATTATTATTATACAAATCCCTGATGAAGGAGTGGTGTCTCCGAAACCCGTTTGGAGTGTTAAAAATAATAAAAAAGTAGTGTAAAACAAAAGTTGTTTAATTTTCATATAATTTTTTGGTTCTTACCCTTATTAACCGTAATTAACTGATTATAAGCGTGTTGCTTTAGGGAAAAGACTGTCAAATGTAATTTATGACTTATTTTTATATATTTAAGTATTATGCATTTGAATTGAAATACCTAAATAAATTTTAAACGACTTTTGATTAAACGGGGACCTGACTTGGGAGAATGCGCGGGAACTGGCGGCCGATCGCTTGGCTTGGAGGCAGTTTGTGGAATCCATACGCTCCACATAGAGATATGGTGTGATGATGACGATGTAACTAAAACTTAACGAGTGGTGTAAACTGCTATATTCACCAAAGTAGCTCAGCTTTTCTAAAGAATCTCCATTATCACATTATTTTGACAAACAGTTCTACTTTTTATTTTACAATAAAATTTATTTACTACGCGTTCCTTGATAAGCCTTTATCCTGCTTTGTTCTTGGCTTCGAATAATCCCAAGATATTTTAACTAGCGTATTTTTCTCAAAGAATACCTTTAATTGCAATGAAGTAATCCTTTCAAGGACCCTTGTGGTACAAGCAACAATGCCTCTCCAGAATCCTATTCACGCCATGAAAGGACTTCAGGGGCTGTGAAGCCTTTTTACTGAAAGTCGTGTAAGAAGTCCTTAGACTAGATGACGCTTTGATGCTAACAACATCGTTCGTATTCACGAGAAACGCTTAAAAGTGCAAAAGCGAGAATGACAAAAATGTGGGAAGAATACTTTCTGTAGATAGGAATTTATTTTAGCCTCTTTTACTAATTTAAATAGGTAGATACAGCCTTTTTCTTTGAAGTTAATTTTGTTATTTCAATTTCGATGCGTTACAAAAAACGCTGTAGTGAAATAAAGCTACAATTTTGATTAATTAATGTTTAACTAAATATACGTTGTGGATTTTAAAAAAATATTTTTTAAAGTTAAATTTTCTAGTTTAAATAGAATTGTTTCTGAATAATTCAGTTACGCTTGTAATTTTGTTTTAATAATAGTATGTAACTTGAAGTTTACAAATGAAAATCCATCAAGAAGAGCCATTAAAACCGTTTTTTAAAAGAATTTAATCAAAGTGTAAACATACAATAATTGACATCTCAACATAGATGAGAAGTTTGTAAGGGAATATGGAATCTAGACGTTTACAGGGCTCATGATCTGTTATTAGCCGGGTTAAGTGGGCATTTGATGTATTACAACGTTCCCCATTCCGCTTAGTACCTGATATCCATATCTGACAGTTATCAGAACTTGTGTATATACATGGTGTAACAAAACTCGATGTACAAGCGGGAATCCAGTAAATCGAAATAAACAAAAAAAATTGGACCCATGGTTTTCGAGAAAAAACAGGTTGATTTTTTAATTTTTTTTTTGCAAATTGTTATAAAATATGATGCATTTAGTCAAATTGATACTATCCATAAATAAAACAAAATCAAAAAGATCATTTTAATATGAATTTGTGCAATTCAACTTAATCTGCGTTTATAATGAAAGCTTTTATGAGAAGAAAATTTTTTTTTCAAGGTCAGATTCAAAAGCAAAGTTACACATTCCACTCCAAATATGATATAGATTCACCAGTTTTTGGTTTGTACTACGAGTTTTGTTACTCCGTGGCGCTAAATGGCACGACGCTTCACATGCGAAAACTCTCTGTCATCCACTGAGAATCTTCTGTCCTGCACTTCACTTCAAAATAACGTTACAAAACACAAAACTGATCACAAGATTTCAATACAGACACAAGTACACAATGGATGAAGGTTTTACAGAGTTCAAAGTTGATTTTATGAGAATGCGTTTATAAGATACGTTTAGATAAGCGAATTGAGAATTTGCGTGTGAGTTTTTGTAGCGGCTGCGTTATTGTTGTAATTTTCAGACTACCCGCGAAGTGCCATAGATATTTTGGGTTTTGTGGATAGAGGACGGTATAGGAATAGGAATCAAGTATTTACTGGGGTAACTTGTTCCAAGAATGACTTAGTACCAATCATCATCAGCAAGCCCCGTGAAACCAAACCAATCGGCCAAACCATAGCTGATAAATCTCTATAGTAGTTAATTACCATCAAACAATATTTAATTAAGAAAATCCAAACAAAAATTATAAGTGATTTAAGTCTGAGAGAAAAGAAGAGTAAAAATATTTAAATACGAATATACCACTACTAATTTCTTCACGTATTTTAGTAAAAATTCTAAATGAAACATTAAAAAATTTATATCATTTCGATTTTTCATCATAAACTCAAACGAATAACGAAAAAATATACCAAGAAAGGAAGCGCCAAGTAGACAATAAAATATTTGGGTTGATCTGGCTTCCTTTGCTTTTTTATCATCCTTATTCGCTTCAATATCCGTGAAGTATAATATAATTGAATTAAGGATTCAAGATAGTGCCAATCGAGGTACAAAGGATTCGGGATACTCGTCCAAACCATTTTTGAAGAAATTCCGTAAACAGAAATAGGTCCCGGATTGATAACATACATTTTTGCCCAACCAAACGGCAGAATATAAAGAGAAAAAAACTTACATAAATTATTCATATCCATTTGTTCCGTTTTTTACTTCTTATTCCTTGAATAAAGAACTACCCTTATTTCAGAATGTCCTAAGGAATTGGGGTACAAAATACAAAGTACTACTGAAAACTCAAAGGGATGGTTCGCTCACATAATGAAATCATTTTTCATTTTGAGCAGTGAATTGTTTGAAATATTTTGTTTGTCCGTGAATATAAAAAATACAGATCTTCGGGAATTTCGGCTGTTTTTTCTTGATGAAACGAATCTTATTTGTCAACGCATAACGGAGAATAAAACTTCTAGGAAAAAGCAAATACACAAAAACTTGTGCGGTATTCAAATACATCCTTCGGAAAGTCCTTTTGCCGATACCTCTTGGCCGGAGGCAGTTGAGGACTATATCATTCAATTTATAATATATTATATCCTTTTTTGATATGTACGTACTATGTTTAAGGAAAAAGTCCTTAAAACATTATTTGGAGATATTTCCAATATTGGATTCTAGTAACTATGTGCTTACCTACGCTTTTAGCAAATCTTTCTGATGCGAGTGTGTCTGATTAATATTAATATTTCATGTGTGAAACCTTGGACTGGTACTGAAGCGTATGACTGATCATCTACCTTTTATGTAATAAAATGATCAAGAATCACTGCACTTGGTGTACCGATGCAGTGCCCTATGCACCAGGGTGCGGATAAGGGGAAGTAGTAGTAGTAGTAGTAGTGTGTCTGATTGTTGAAGTCGAGAAAGGTCGAGAAAGACTTGGCAAGATTAAGTACAACCAATTCTAATTAAGTACAACAAATACTAATAATTAATTTGCAGTCAATTCATAAGCATTATCGACAAACTTAAGAAAGGGCTTTTACGATGGTTTGGTCATATGGAGCGAATGAGTGATGAAAGAACGGCTAAAGAAGTTTAAATGCAAGTGTGCCTGGATGTGGAAGCCGAGGAAGGCCGAAAAAGACATGGCATGACCAAGTACGACAAGTACTTGAAAGTGGACATGTGAAAAGTCGTAACAATCGGCTTATTTGCATGAGAAAATGTATGAATGCAGAGGAAGCAAAGGAAGTATGTCAGGACAGAATGGTATGGCGTTCTACCCTCTCTACCTACTCCTACGGGAAAATGATGGTAAGTTAGTTAGTTAGTTAATACTAAAAAATGACCATGTCAAAAGTTGGAACAGTCGGTGTGCGTGCATTCGAAGATGTATACATGTGGAGGAAGCAAGGGATGTGTGCTTAGGGGAAGTGGCGTGATGGTTAGTTAGTTGATATTGTTATACGACTCGTTTGATTCAAAAGTAACTCAAAAGCTGCGGATAAAAGACAAAATTGAAAATGTTTATCATCCGATGGAAGTATCTAGTCTCAACTCTTTACCGATGATAATCACAAGGAATGAAAAAAGTTTTTTCCTCAAATAAAAGACATAGACGTCTCAAACTAAAGTTTTCATTGAAACTGACGGAAATTTATAATCAACGATACAAGAAACAAGAATCCTTTATTTTGCGCGGGAGTAGGGACGCAAATTTCGCGTTGAAAATATCGATTTTAAAAAAACATCGACAAAAAAATGAAGAAACTCGTATATCGGTTAAGAAATATTGAGGTAATTATTTTCAATAAAATTATGTAATAACGGAATTTTGTTTAAACTGTTAGATGCTAGAATAGTCAAAGTTTAAAAGTCTAAGCGATTGGTAGCCGCAGGACGAGTTGATTTACTCTTTTCAATGTAAAGCACTCTTGCGGCGTTTTTACATGAAAATTGCCCTATAAAAATTATGATTAAACAAATTAATCACAGTTAGAATCAATTCAATTAATCCCTCAATTAGTAGTTTATAAATTTTTGGTAAGAAAATTGGATGTCAATTTTTTTTTCTGATGACCAAGATAACGTCATGATGCTTGGGCATGTACTCCGGATGCCTCGGAAGAGCCTAAACCCGAGGTGCTTCTTCTTTACGCCTGCAGGATCCCGCCGCGCCGTCCTGACCGTCGATGACCATCCTACGGATGTACTCGGTGCGATGCGGGCCTGACGTGGGGGGAGGCGAGAAAGCTGTCTGGTGATAGGGTCTCCTGGAGGGACCTAGATGTCCACATGCTCCACATAGGATCGAACGTGGTGAAAGAAGAAGAAGAGAAGATATCGTCACTAATCAAAATTTTCATAAGTAATCCCATTGACATCACATTTCTCCTGCCATCCATTCACCATATGGGAAATTCTATTTTGAGAATGGTATAAATAATTTAAGCTTACCATTATTTTTATGTTTACAATTTTATATTTTCAATGTTGATTTTTTCTAGTTTTATTTTTTTTAAATAATACGACATATAATAATGTATCCTTCATGGGATGTTCCACAAATTGAAAAAAATTAAGGATAAATTTCAATTAATTTGATTTGAGAATTTGATAGTGAATTTAACAGTGAAATATTTCATAAGATTATATTTCGTTTATGGAATCCATAAATGATCCTCATAGATATGGTATATTTATTTTTTACATTATTCGTCTGAGAATGAAGCGACGCGCGATGATTTAAAATACTCAACATTTTTTCTTTTTATTTATTTATTTTACAAGTTAAATGAATGCACATTTTACCTGTGATTTTTCTATATTTCTCTTAACTTGGAAAATAGATATGGTATGATGAGTGTGATGATATTACTAATTGGATTCTAAGCCGTAAAACTGATCGTCTTGCATTTATGGTCAAAGCATATTGCACTTGCATACTCTATGCACCATTAAGTGTACCTACCATTGGTGTACAAAGGAAAGTACTAGAAGTTTTTTCAATACCTCTAAATATTTACTTTTACAAAAAATATCGACATTTTTCAACAATGTATCCTACACAACCCTAAGCAAGAGGGAATAAAACTCAATGCGTCGAAGCCTCAAAAGTTTCGGAGGATATTTCTATAAACTACTCAGCCTTTTGGGAAAGTTCAACTGATCCTTGAGCACGGGCAAAATAGATTTGTGACTTTATGGCGTTTAGGAAGGATGGCTACGAGTATCTTATGGTTTATTTATTTTACAAAAAGACATCCAATTTGTATGTGAGAGTAATGACTTACAAACTTTGGTTATCCGGTATTAAGAGGAATGGTGGTCACGTGACCACCATGCAATCGTATTTCACGACTTTCATGCTGGAGTTATTTTATTTTATTTTTTATTTTATTTTATTAAAATAAACGGCACTCAGTGCCTTTTACTCGTACATATTAAATGTTTACAGCAAATAAACGAAATCATAATATACATAAAAAATGTTAAAATAATCCAGCATCAAATAAACATTGCATTAAAACATTAAACTTTAGAACCCAAATTGTATGCACACTAATCGATACATTCGGCCTTGAAATAATTTAGAAGTGCCAACTTGTAGGCATAAAATTGACATCGAATGTATCGCCAGTATGCATAAACTTATTGCCTAGATTGTGGAGTCTATTGATGACAGAATTGCACCCATATGCTGTAGATGTGTTATTGGCGCAGTATTGAAGGGTATAACGAGTATTTCTAGACGGCACATTAAAATTAATAAGTGACAGAACTTCAGGGGTATCAAACATTGAATGAATAATTTTGTTTAAATTTAATAAGTCACAAATAATTCTCCTGTCCTCCAGTTTTAACAAATTTAACGAATTTAGTAAAAAAGAGTAATTAATATTTTCTACACTAATACCCAATTCAAAATTAACATATCTGAGAATTTATTCTGTACTTTTTCTATGTTATATTTATGTTTAAGATAATGTGGAGTCCATATTGTACAGTTATATTCGAGAATACTTCGGACCAACGAAGTGTACATTATTTTTAAGGTATTAATATTTTTAAAATCTTTCGCAATTCTCATAATAAACCCCAACATTTTTAGAGATTAAATTAGTTATATCAAACTAGAGCAATGACTTTTTCACAAGGTTTTGATATCTACCAGGGCAGAATTTGATATCATCATCATCATCATACCATATCCGCTCCCTATGTGGAGCATATGGAATCCACAAACTGCCTCCAGGCCAAGCGATCGGCCGCCAGCTCCCGTGCATCCTCCTAAGTCAAGTCCACGTCCCGCAGCTCTGACGCAAACTGCCGACGAATTGTCAACAGTCAGTGGACGACCAGGACGCCGAAAACCTGATGCCTTGTAGAATAGGCAAGCATGGTTAAGGCTCTCGGGAGGCATGCGTAGTATATGGCCTAGCCAGCCGAAACGCCTTCGCCGGATGACGGTAGATACCAAGGGTTGCTGTGTCCGTTGCCTCACCTCTGTGTTCCTTACAAAGTCAAACTACCGCACACCTAAAATTCTTCTAAGTCTGCTATCTTGGGCCCTGGTTAGGTGCCACGATTCGCAGCCATAGAGGAGTACCAGGGAACAGATCATCTAAATATATACATCTGTGCGTATTGCCACTGTGACGATTTTATGACGGTAATCGGTAAAATATCTTTGAAAATTTGTCGATTATCGTCGTATGCGCGTCACAATTGCGATACATATAAATGTTGGTATTTTAGTGTTTTGTGTCGTTTTTAATTCTTTATAAAAACTATGCAATCACGCTTAATATGAAAAACGAGTAAAAAATTAATTGCTCTAATGTTAAATTTCAGAGGTAAAATCGAGGACTACGATTGTATCGAGGAACGGCCCCAGGTCACATGACCGCCAATCCCCTTAAAGGGGGAACAAACAAAGTAAGACGGGTCTTTCTTAGTATAGGTATGAACTTTTACCAGTAAAACTTTTTTTGTTAATAAAACTGCGTTTGAAATGTGCAACATAAAGTTCAACATATTTGGCATTCTGGACATCCAAGGCTGACTGCTTGGATGTATTTTGTGGAATTCATATGCTCCATATAGGGAGCAGATACAGAATGGGGGTGGTGATCATGCTTATTTATATATTACCTTTGATAAATCAGTAGAGTTGTGCTGAACTTGAAAAATATGTACTTAATAGTCCTTAAAACGGTGTAGGGAAACGGTGGGGCTTTCATTGTTGAAAGTTCATCGAGGCAGTGAGGAAGAAGCTAATAAATATATATGAAAATCAGTTAATACATGGAGTAACAGAACTCGTATATACAACCTGAAAACTGGTGATTCTACATCGTATTTGGAGTCGAATGTGTAATATGACTTTTGAAACTAAATCGAAAACTATGGGTCAAATCAAAAAATTTTATGCTCCAAAATCGACTCCAACTATAATGTAGATTCACTGAATTCTCGCTTGTACATCGAGTTACTTGGTGTATAGCCACTATAAAATTACATATGTAGCTTGTAACGTTGTGAATTCCGAGTCAGGTACTAGGTACCTGCCCCGGAGTTTCGCGTCGACTTCCTAAAAGTGGCAACACTGTCCCTCTCGACAGTTTTTATTTGTGACGGCGGGCAGTTGGCTATGCAAGATGGCCGCCGACACCAGCTAGTTGACAAGTTGTCGAATCACGGCGGAATCCCGGATGCCGGAGACGCCGTATCCGTGAGAAGCCCGGTCCAAGGGAACCGTAAGTTTTTAACCACTTGCAGCATCAAACTTTCCTAGCATAACACCCACGACTTGCCTAATTTACTGTGTTTTTCTTCCATTTCTCAAAAATCTTTATCCGTTGATACTGAGGATAAATCACTGGACGCGTATGGTGTGGATCGTCGCTGATGGCGAGAACCTAGCGATCCTAGCAAACTTCACGAGTTATAAAAGATGCCCGGTTATTTTTTGTACCCACGTGCTGCTTGAGAGCGCACTCTAAAACATCCAGTCATCACATCAAAGCCATTTTTCATCTCACGGATCCCAGTCTGCTAGCTGCCGAGATCGTCGAGAACACGCCACCTGTATGCAAATTTGCCTCAGCCATATGCACCGCGTGTTGAGAAGTTGGGGGAGATCGCCGTGTGCTAGTCAATGTGCTAGTCAAAGTTTTCGATAATTTTAACTCTTGTACAAATTAGTTGATTTATCAAAATTATTATTGTAAATTCCCCTCAACCTAGTGAGCTAGTTTTAATGGCCAAATGTAGATTCAGATTGACTAGATTGTGTTATTAATGTAATTGGTTGAGGTGTGGAAAATGTAATGGCAGGAATGCGTAGCTTACAAATTTTAACTTCAAAAATTTTTCTAGGTTAGACAGCTTGTATGTGAGACTGTAATCTTTGTTTATTTGATTTTTGTATGTATAATCATTGCATCTTCCATAAATAAACCGTTTGTATTGAGACTCCTATTTCTTTTATTTCTTTCCCAGGTCCGCGTCCCGTTTGTTTGACAACGTGTTCTCTTGCTTTAGTTCAGTAGATTCGTTTGTGATATATTCTTTTAAAAAAAATATTTCATAGAGATTTCTTGTTCACCTCTGAGCTAGTTGGTGAAGCGATGACGGGGATTCTGGTTCAGTATAGAGGACCAGAATCTTCTTCATCACAAGCTATTTCTTCATGTCGCCTTCTAGTGATAATTTTTTTAAAAGAAATCTATGCAATCTTATGATATTTGCATATTATTTCAATTTGTAAATACTATTTTCAATAAAACCTAAGCGACTTGTCCTTGAAAATAGGAATCGAGTCGAGCCGAAGTGGGGATTCGAACCGACGATCTCTGGACTCAAAGACCGCAACGCTACCCACTAGGCCACCACCCATTGATCAAGATACACTGCAATTGTTTCGATGTAGCGCCCTATGCACCATTTGCTGCGGATAAGAGATAAGTAGTGTGTAGAGCAGCCATCTTCACGTTAATATCTACTATTCACGATGTCTAGTGATGGCGCAGGGCCCTACTATGGACGTACAATGCGACACTTGTATACGACTGTCGTCCCTCTGTCGGCCACGGGTTACACTAAATTTGTATGGAAAATTGACTTGCTTAGCATACGATGACACCGTCGTGTCGCGGTCAAGATTCTTACTCTCTTCCCCATACAAAATGTTTTAAATTCGGTATTTCAAAGAGCCTTAATCGCATTGTGATCTCTTCATTTCACAAGACAGCTATTTTTTGGTCGTGATCTCAATCGTATAGCGCACGCTGACTGTCAAGGTAAATAATGATGTGATTTTTACAGCGTTTAAAGGTTGATTCGTGATTCAAATGGCATTTTTTGCACATTTTATGCTTAAAAATATAATTTAACATCATAGCCATTATTATTTGCCGTTTTTTTTTCAATCCGCATTTCGACTTTGCGACATTTTCGTGGACTGTCAAAATATTGTGATTTTGGCTCCATGATAATGTTTTGTTGTCTTTATTTTCTCATGACTAGTATTAAATTATCATAAACATTCAACATTCGTGATCGGTGAAGCTCCTATAAATTATAAACTTCTACCTGCCCTGCTATAAACGAGGTTGTGAGCGTATTATAAACCAAGGTACTTCACCGGGAGCAAGCGGCCGATCGCTGGCCTGGAGGCAGTTTGTGGATTCCATATGCCCCACATAGGGAACGGATATGGTATGATGATGATGACGACGACTTTACCGTAACAAATTTAAAATCCCATTTCTGTAATGTAATTTTTGTTATGAAAATAATTAGCATATAAATGTTTCAATATTTTAGATACTTAAGTGATAGCCTATAAGTGGACTTTATTGCTAGAAATTAATGTTGTTTATATTTAAAATAAGTGTATGTCTGTTGGCTGTCCATAAACAAATAAAAAATAAAAATAAAAACATCCAATTTGAGTATATTCTTATCACTTGATGTGTTTTGCTAATGTTATGAGTAACGATTTAGGTTTGTTAACTACATAAAAAATAACCTCTCAGCCAGTTTGATATCTGCAATTTTCCCCGTTACCTTGGACTGGCACAGAAGCGTAAGATTGATCATCTTTCCTTCCAGATTATCAAGATTTATTGCACTTGGTGTAATAATGCAGTATTCAAGATACCATAGGTGCAAATAAGAGAAAGTAGTAATGGTAGTAGAATAGGTTTTCAAATAAATATACGAATTCCATAAAACATAATATATTTTTAGGAAAATGGAAAACATTATAAGGATGTATTGAAGCTATAACATTTAAAAGAAAACATTCTAAAATACATTATAAAACTTCATAACATTTTAAACGACCTTATTTATAGTAAAAGAAAGAATACATATCATGAAAATTTACAACATAATGTAATATATTTAACATGACGTATGAATAGGTATGTTTTAAAGGTATATTTTAACGATTTTTATATAGTATAAAATTCGCTCAAGTCTTTTAAAATCACAATAACCCGCCTCACACAGTCTGGGGAACAAATTATTTTATCACTGACAGTGACACTGACAGTTTTTTATTCAAACTTAAGCATAGAAATTGGCCAAAATTAGAAACTAAATACTGCCATCTGATTGGTCTATGTGAAATTTCGTTGTTTTGCTCCTGTTTTTGAGTGTTGGAACAACAGCCACTGTTTGTGGTTTTATCTATGCCATCATGCGACGAATCGTATATGAGAGGTATCTTATTGAAAAGTTATAGTAAGCACAATGCGAGCGCGTCGTATATAAGATAAAGATTACGACGGACACGGCGAAATAAGGCCCCAGATGGCTATTGATGACGTAGTAAGTGACGAAGTGGGGAAACTAGACACCTCAGACACGGTAGTATTTTTCAAGTATGTAATGTCACTTCTCTGAAATTCTTGTTCGAAGCTTGTACCACAGAGAATTCATTCTAATTCCGAAGGCGGTATCTCCTTTACCAAAAACATTCGGAAGTACTCAAAACAAATGACGATTGAAAAATGGAACGACAGGGTTTATGGGCGGAAGTGGAAATAAGATGGCCGGATATGGAATGACAAGAGACTTTGTTCCAACTTCAAAAAGTTCTGTCCCATAAAAAGAGGCATAACTTTCTATTAAGGATAAATTGCATTTTATTTCGGATGAAGATAAGGTTTTTTTATAGTCAAGGCTTTATAGATGATACGGATTCTGTGTGTTAAGATGGGGCAAAAACGAATTTAGAGACAGTGCTTTGTTGTTTGAGTTAGTTTTAAGCTACTAGAGATGTCAGTATTATTAAAATATGAACTCAGACTTCTTACATATCTACATCTTATATTATACGAGGATTATACAATGCAATACATGCTACGACATATTTTATTTATGAAATTATACCATGTTCTCATTTCAATATCAGACAAGTTATATTGCGTACATTTGATAAAATGAATTTAGGTTAATTAAGAGTACTGTATATGCTTGATTAAGTATCTATAATATTTAAAATATTCACTTTGATTCATCGCTAAATAAACCTGATTTCCAATAATTAAATAACATTGAAACAGCATGTTTAAATACACAAAACACACGTGAATATCATTAATCAAGATACTAACTGTTCGATTTAAAGGCTGCACCAGAGGTCAACAATAAGAGCTTCGGAATTTTCAAAAAATATATTCAGGATTTATTGATAACCATAACACTTAGAAAAATATTATCACATACTTATGATCTTACGCGAATTATTTTGGGAAACACGCAGACCGATTATGAAAAATGCATGTGTGTGTATATTTGTTTTTTTTTTTAATTTTTCAGGTTCATTAAAGGCGGCAAATGCGATCTCTCGGGTAAATGTTAGGAAAAACCATGTTTAATAGGTGCTCTAATGTCGACTAAGAACAGAATGCAAAACTATTGAGATAAGCATTATCAAAGAAAGGCTAAAAAGATTTACGATACTGCTATGTCTGGATGCAGAAGTCGAGGAAGGCTGAGGAAGACATGGTATGATCAAGTGCAAATACTTGAAAATGGTCATGTGAAAACTCGGAATAATCGACGAGCGTGCATGAGAAGATGTATGAGTGTGAAGGAAGCGTGGAAAGTGTGCCAGGGCAGAGTCGTGTGGAGTCCTATCCTTTCTGCCTACCCCTTCGGAGAAGTGGCGTGATGATTAGTTAGTTACCAAAGGCGGCAGCTAATCCAAAATGATTATAAATCAAAGAGCATATTTATATTGTTGATATGCCAACAGAGACAGAGAGAAACTCTGGAAGTGAATGTGGGTTATCTAGGCGTTTACAGGGCTTATTACCTGTCATAAGTGGCCACTTGAGCATATTTATTTTTACGGCTTATACTCTAATGAGTGCCTTTTTTATTTTATAATAATACTTTTTTGTAAAAAATGTAGCTCTATTCTGCAGTCGCATCGCACCATATACTCAAAAAAATAATATTATCAGATATCACAAAATTCTAAATTTGATATCGGCGCTGGTTTATTAAAACGGAATTTGAAAAAAATATATATTTCGGCATAGGAAAGATATAGAAACATGTTTCTTGGACAGAAAAGTGACGTTCGGTGATAGCTGTAACATGATATTCTCTGGTTCATGTTCATTTTCGACAAATTAAGACTTATTGCAGTATAGTATTCAATGTGCGATATGTTATATGTTATGCCAAGATCTTTTCCAACACTTAGGTTATGAGGACATTGTATAATTCCTTGGTAAGAAGTCGGTTGGAGTTTAGTTCGATTATTTGGTCGCCACATGAGGCTCGATACTCTTTGATGGTAGAGAGAGTACAGAAAAAATTTCTGCGCTATCTGTACCTAAAGGAATATAGATATTATCCTTGGCTCTTCCTAACCGACTTTTCACTAGGGATGCTATGCTATCAGTCATTATGGAGGAGGAGGAGGGACGCCCATTTGGGTGTTCACTTCTTTCAGGTGATTGGTGGTCGCATACATAACTCAGAAATTCTGATGGATGTAGGTCTGTTCGTACCTGATAACTATCTTCGACAAAGACAGCATCGATTGTTTTACCTGCCCAATATGCAGAACCAACCTGCCAATGGTTATGCCTGTTGGTAGAGCAATCTTGTTACTTAATCGCATCACCTCGGATGTCGACATATTTCACGACAGTGGGTCTTCCCTTAGGAAAGCACTTTCTAACTTATAATTTTTCTTTCTATACTTTGTTATTTCATTATACTAACATTACTATCTATTGTCATGTATGATTTATTATTATATTGTATTAAGAATGAATTGGATTTTTTCTGTAATGTTCTAAATAACTGAAATAAATGTAATAAAATAAAATAAAATAAATAAATATAGGGCAAAACACAATTTTTTTTGTAGCCTCGGTGCGTTACTTAATATATAACTGAATTCATTTTCCCTCTAGTAACAATATATTACACGGTATTATGCAATTCAAACAATGTCCATAGATTGATATGAAATCATATGTCGGTGTTTGGCTTCCAATTAAAGTAACCAGGTTGCCAGGAAATACCTAATACAATTATCGCAGTATTAATTACTCTCCTGGCAACTAACTGAAATTTCAAACGCATACTCTCTCTCCCTTATCCGCCAGTATTAGAAGAATATATAATCATTCAACACCAACTAAGGTTTAAAATTCAAGAAATAAATTATTGGGAAGTATGTTTACAAGAGACAGAAATGTGGATAAGGACATTGAGAGAAGGGTTAGTGCCGGAAACAGAGTTAATGGTGCCTTAAAATCGATAGTGGCAAATAAGAACTTATCGAAAGAAGCAAAATTGGCAGTACACAACGGAGTTCTGGTACCAACCCTTATGTATGGTAGTGAAGCTTGGTGTTGGAAAAATAAGGATGAAAGTAGACTGAATGCTGTTGAAATGCGATCTCTCAGGCGAATATGTGGTAAGGCTATGTATGATAGGTGTACAAATTTCGAAATAAGAGCAGAGTGCAAGGCTGAGATAAGCATTATCGACAAAATTAAGAAAGGGCTTTAACGATGGTTTGGTCATGCGGTGCGAATGAGTGCTGAAAGAACGGCTAAAAGAAGTATAAATACAAGTGTGCCTGGATGTAGAAGCCGAGGAAGGCCGAAAAAGACATGGCATGACCAAGTACAACAAGGACAGAGTGGTATGGCGTGCTATCGTGATGGTTAGTTAGTTAGTTAAATTATTTCCCACTTACAGTTAGGAAACACCGAGCCAACCAAAACTCGCATTTTCTTCGGGTAATTTGAAAAGGACGGCAGGATCCTGCAGGCGCAAAGAGGCAGCTCGGGTTCAGGATCTCTCTCTCAGGTATCCCGAGTACATGCTTGGGCATGTACTCGGGATCGGCCAGGTCCACCGCCGCATCTTCACGACTCCAGTTACTGGAAGTTACTGCGTCCGTTCCCGAACCTCAGCGTTGGTTATAAAGTCAAACCACCTAATGCCTAGTATCCTTCTCAGACACTTGTTCTAAAAACTCAACAAGCGAGCATTCTGAGCTTTTGTGAGGTGCCAGGATTCACACCGGCACAATGCAGGAGTTAAAGAGTCGGCATTTTAAACATCAACACGAAAATTTATTACTATGCTTACAAATTCCGTGCTGAGAATAGTTAAAATATTTGTCATTCATTATACCATATCCGCTCCCTATGTGGAGCATATGGAATCCACAAACTGCCTCCAGGCCAAACTATCGGCCGACAGCTCTTAATGCCGCCTTAATAACTCCTGCATCACGCCTGTTCTTCTCTATGGTTGCGAATCGTGGCACCTAACTAGGGCCCAAGACAGCAGACTTCTGAGTTTTGAGAATAGGTGTCTTAGAAGAATTTTAGGTGTGCGGTGGTTTGACTTTATAAGGAACACAGAGGTGAAGCAATGGACGCAGCAACCCTTGGTATCTGCTGTCATCCGGCGAAGGCGTTTCGGCTGGCTAGGCCATATACTACGTATGCCTTCCGAGAGCCTTAACCATGCTTGCCTATTTTACAAGGCATCAGGTTCTCGGCGTCCCGGTCGTCCACTGTTGACAAAATATTTGTCAGAGATTATATATTTTTATTATTAAACCCGTGTTGATCTAAACACCATGGGTCAACTTTATACCATAGGCCTCAGTAAATACATGTTGAATTGCGTCATATTCTCAAAGCCCCATTTATTTAGCCGTTATGTTCAGCGCGACATTATTTATTAGAGTGTTACCTAATAAACACATAAGCTGTCAAAACCAAAATATTTATATCCGCCATTTGCCGGGTTGTAATCAATATTCAGGGGTCATAATTCCAACAAAAAAACGACATTAAATAAAAAACCACCGTAGAGCGGAAACCAGTAAAATCACTCACGAAATAATATAAATAATAAACATGTTACTAATAAATAAATCGATGTTTTTAGGGTGAAAGTGTGACCCGAAATATGTTCGTATTATTTAAGTTAGTGCTTTTACCCTGTTACGGGCATTATCAGACTGGTTACATGTTATACGGGTACAAAGACAATAGTATAAATAACAGTTTTGCAAAATAAATTTAAAAATTTAACACATGAGTTGAAAATATACAGTATTCTCTCGAGAGATGAAACGAAATTCATTCATTATACCATATCCGCTCCCCATGTGGAGCATATGGAATCCACAAACTGCCTCCAGGCCAAGCGATCGGCCGCCAGCTCCCGCGCATCCTCCCAAGTCAAGTCCACGTCCCGCAGCTCTGACGCAAACTGCCGACGAATTGTCAACAGTGGACGACCAGGACGCCGAGAACCTGATGCCTTGTAAAATAGGCAAGCATGGTGGCGGCTCTCGGGAGGCATACGTAGTATATGGCCCAGCCAGCCGAAACGCCTTCGCCGGATGACAGTAGATACCATGAAACGAAATACAAAACCATATATGTTAAATGGCAGTATTGTAACAAAGTAGCTAATGGAGAAATGGTGGGATAAGTTTCATTATATTTCGACGTGATAGCATCTAATAAATCGATGAACGCCGGCTGCACACACGAAAAAGCATGACTCATTGTCACGTTCCTCCTAAACCGAGTGTGCTAGCGAGAGCGCGGGACAAGCGATAAAGAGGCACAATCGGCCTAAGCGTTCGGTTTGTGACACATCTATCTTTCTTCCACTCCATCGGCCGATGCGTTCGAGTAGAAGGGAGACAGCAGCAGCGCACAAGAAGAAAAAACAAAAAAAATGACAATTTATGGAAAAAATTGTAATTTTCAAATAACTCCTGCTTTGTATTATACAAAATAATGATAATTCAATAATAATAATTCAATTCAATTCATAAAAGTATGTTATTTTTCATCAATGTTTTCTTATGACGTTATCACGTAAAATTATCGTCCGTAAACCGACTTTACAGACAACCAAAAGTTTTTAATTAATAATTTTATATTAGAAAGATGTTTTTTTGTAATGAGTAGATTTATAATTAAGTTTTGGTGGGTAAATATATTTTTCCTAAACACACTCGATATTCGGTTTAAAAGCTCTTGGCGTACGTAAAAGCTCGCCTTAAGCTTTTGCATCACGCGACGGGAAAGAAGCTTTTTTGTACAAAAAACAAAGGTTGACCTAGGCATTGACCGGGTCCAATCCCTTCGAAACACGCCAGTTTAGGAATTTGCGGAAGGCTGTAGTTACTTTTATTTATTGTTAAGTCGATACCGTTTCCCGTGAGCTGCCTTTAATTAAGGAAATTCTTTAAGACGTAGGTCTAATTAAATTCAGTAGGATTATATCATTTTATTTAGGAATTTGTTTATTTACTTACTGTAATCGTTTTTCTTCCGGGTAAAAATATAAATAAAATATTATTTGCTTATTACGTGTATGATTTTTTTTTTCAAAAGAACGGGATCTTCTGAAAGTTACTTTGATGAAAATAGACTCCTAAAGAGCGTGCTCGACCGCGTGACTCACGGCCGCTTCCCATACAAACTTATTCCTCGATTTCTCCCTGGAATTTAACAGTAGAGAAATTATTTTTCACATATTTTAAATATCAACCAGATGCGAGTTTGCACTGTCTTATTTATTATTTTTTACTGCTATTAAATTATAATTTATTAATTGTTGTTACATTATTTCTATCAAACTAATTAACCTTCACGCAATTTTCCAGGACTAGGCAGAGAGGATAGAAGGCCACACCACTCTGTCTTGACAAACTACTTTTGTTCATCCATATTTATAATTTTTCTCATCCACGCACGCCGATTATTCCAACTTTTCACATGACAACTTTCAAGTACTTATTGTACTTGATCATTCCATGGCTTTCTCTGCTTTCCTTGACTTCTAAATCTAGATAAACATTCGCATTATACTTCTTTTGGCTGTTTTTTCATCACTCGTTCTTTCGTTTTTTCTTGCCAAATTTTCAACAAATACTTTCTCTAACCATTTTCATTTTTATTCGAGCGATAGCAACCCACATAAAATATTTTATTTTCATTAAGTACAGTAAGAGGGAATATAATTTTATTTCTAAATATAAAAAAAATAATTAAACGTAATTACTTTTATTTTATATTTTATTTTATTTACTTTCAACGCCCATGGGGCTTTAACATATGAACAAGGTAACACAGTACCTAACAATAAATTCAAATAAAACATCAAACCATAAAAGGTCAAAAAGAAATAATAAATAATAGTAGAAATAATAATCCGGAGTACATGCCAAAGCCAGGTCCATCGCCGCATCTTCACGACTCCAGTTATTGGAGGTTGCTGCGTCCGTTCCCTAACTTCAGCGTTGTTTATGAAGTCAAACCACCTAATGCCTAGAATCCTTCTCAGACACTTGTTCTCAAAGCTCAACAAGCGAGCATTCTAAGCTTTTGTGAGGTGCCAGGATTCGCATCCATAAAGGAGCACCGGCACAATACAGGAATTAAGCTTGAACCCGAGCTGCCTCTTCTTTACGCCTGCAGGATCCCGCCGTCCTGGTAGACCGTCGATGACCATCCTACGGATGTATTCGGCGGAGCTGATGGATGCGGGCCTGACGTGGAAGGAGGCGAGAGAGCTAGCTGGTGACAGGGTCTCCTGGAGGGATCTAGTGATGTCCACATGCTCCACATAGGAGCGAACGTGGCGAAAAAGAAGAAGAAGAAGAAATAATAATAGCTAATCCACATTCGTTTCCAGAGTTCCTCTGTCTCTGTTGGGATATCAATAATATCAAATAATAAAGAATTTATAAACTTGATTCAATAGACTCCATCGCCGTTAGTATATTTGGGTGAATATTTTTTTTAATGTATAATTCTTCTTAAACATTTTTTGCAATTTGTTTTTACACTTTATAAATTCAGTAAATTATAATACCATTGAACTATGGAAAATGCAGGTTCATTAGAGTGAAAAAATACGTAATAAAAATGCGGATATTAATTTAAAAAAAACAGTCTGCCTGTTCGTAAAGCTTTAATTATATAAACATGTTTAATTATGCTTCTATGACTGCTTACTTTAGCGATATAAAACTGGAAACTGTTATTACAAATAATTCACATTTATAATTTAGATTAAAATTAAATTCTTGCTCGCAAAATAAACAGAGGGACCAATTACTATAAAAATAATTTAAGCAATAAAGATGAAACGATGTAATAAAATATTCTTGTAGAATGTTATGTAAGAAAATTAGGCGGGAAAGAGATTTTTTTTTAAAATAAAGAACGTATTTGCTAAAGTATTTTTTTCTTAGCCGTCTATTTTCTCGATGCTACTTATATTAATATATTATTATATTAAATTAGATATACCTATAATCTTAGAGTAATAACGCGCAGGCTATAGAGGGGCCCTAACGGTCAAAAACCATTCTATGATTGTCAAACACGAAGTTGGCTATAGTTTGCAGCAAAACAAATGCCAATGTTTTACAAATGCCTATTATTATTATTTATTATTATTATGGATAAATTTATATAGCGCCGTTTTCGTATAAATATACCTCAAGGGCGCTTTAAATATTGAATTTAAAGGCTCGGGAAATTTTAAGTGAGTGAAAACTCAATTTCTGAGTAGAAATTACCATTATAAAAATTAATCAAAGATTTTGAGAACATATATGTCTTAAGTTTCTTTCGAAACATCACTTCACTCTCACAGTTGCGCACTTCTGGTGGGAGAGCATTCCAAGCCACAGGGCCCGCAACCGCAAAGCGCGCTCTCCAAACTTTGTGCGCTGATTACGGATCGGTACTAAAAAAACCCTGCCTATAGCTGTAGATGTAGCTGATCGAAGTGTGAGACGTCTTTCAGCTAGTTCATCTGGAATGCAAAATGCTAATGCCTAATGCGGCCTTGGCATATCGACAGTAATCAACTGTCACTATCAACAGTAAACATACTTTAATTTACAAATTGATCACCTAAATTAAGAAAAACTGGTAAATAATGTAAATATGTTGATAAAAGGAAAGTTTTTTTACAAATAATACCCATGTTAGGACAATATATGCCAAAATCAAAATAATTATTTATCGAAATCAATTACCTGTGAAATGTGACTCCTTTAACACCTTTGACACTCTTACTGCTACAACCAAGCATACTACAATTCACCATTGCCGTTTTTGATGATTAAAATCAGGAAGTATCCACGTTATTTACTAGCAAAGCGACGAAAGTGACCGTTACGCGTCTGTTGTCAAACAAATAATAATGGCCGCCAGCAGAGTGAAGTTGTCGCTAACCAAAAATTTGCAACGCTCCCCGCTCTATGGGAAACGGGTAAGGGCCTCTCTATAGCCTGCGCGCTTCATTACTCTAAGCCTATAATTCATAAATAACATTATTAAATTTGAATTTATGAAACATCTTGAAAATTGGGAGACGTTAAAATTATTACAATTTGACATCTCAACAGAGACGAGAAGTTTGGAAGGGGATATGGATATCTAGGCGTTTACAGGTCTTATGACCTGTCATTGGCTGGGTTGAGTGGCCACTTGATGTATTACAACATTCCCCATTTCACCTCGTATTTGATATCCATATCTGCCAATTATCAACTTGTATATATACAGTGAAATGCGCGACGACGCTTCACATGTGAACACTCTCTGTCATCCATTGAGAAAATTGCTAAGCATTTTAGCAGAAACCTTTATAATTGCAAGTGAGATTCTTACCGACTTATATTTACCAGGAAACGCCTGAAGATGACTCTTCAATTTGTTATGCTTTTAACTTTTTACCAACTAATTTTTAAAAAAAAAACATATTCCCTTCTAAACTTCTCGTCTCTGTTGAGATGTCAAATTGTAATTATTAGCCCGTAATGGGTGAAATCCAGTTTTTGTCCACAAGTATTTGGACACACTCAAAATGTTGTTAAAATTAGTAGTATAAACAATAAAACGCAATTAATTTATTTTTTTTCACTCTAGAGGATATCGAAACGTTCCGTAAAGATGATTATACCGATTCATACTGTGTAAAGACTTCTGACTGTCCTACTTGCTCATGCTTACTTGTGTACTAGTTTGATTCATGTACAATATCCTGTTCAATTCTGTGCGATGAAAATAAACAATTAAAAATATTAACTCAATGTTTGTAGCACTCACTTTGTAGTTTTCCATAATTATGAAATTAAACAACTTTTGTTTTAAAACTACTTTTAAAACATCTGTTCTCATAAATCTGTCAACTGTCAACCACTTCAACATTTTTAGTTGGTGACTTATTACTTAATTTTAAATTATTTTTATACAAATCCCTGATGAAGGAGTAGTGTCTCCGAAACCGGTTGGAGTGTTAAATAATAAAAAAGTAGTTTAAAACAAAAGTTGTTTAATTTCATAATTAAAAATATTTTGTCATGTTTTAGATTATAATCCAACGACCTGATGAAATAACTACTACTTCTTCTTTCTCTAATCCGCACCAAATGGTGCATAGGCACTACATTTGTACGCCAATTGCAGTGTTTCTTGAACATTTTTATTACATGAAGGTAAGATGATCAGTCTTACGTTCCGAACCAGTCGAAAGGAACCCGCGACCTCATGCGCGGTAGCCCAATGCGCAAATTTTGAATGATGAAATAAAATTAACTTAAACGAAAACACCTATTACTTAATATTTTTATACCAATTATTTTTATTACATGGCATAAAAACCCAAAAATTGAAAATAAAATCACGTCATAAATTTTCAGCACAAGTTATCGTTGATAACCAGCGGCTTTTCACCCTAAGGTACATTATCCTTTGAAACGTGTATCGGCGTTTACGACCTTTTATCGTTTCACCTTGATACGACCTGTACGGCAGGAAAACATAAACGTAGAGCAGGTGGAAACTGATAAGGATGGCAAACTCGACTCAATGTCAAATATTGAGAGACGTTAAATTTTGTGATGTTGAGTTGAACGGTTTTGAGATAAGGCGGGTATTTTCACCCTAAGTACTTCCTTTTCATGTGTTAGTGTAAAAACTACACAGAGTAGCATATAATAATATTTTTATTATAATAATAAATACAATTTATTTTATTTATTTATTTAATTTGTACAAAATACTTTGCACTCCCAATTGAGTTACAAAACTCATTCTGGGACAGATATTAGAAAAAGAAAGACTAAATATTACAATACTTCAGATTACAGAGTTAACAATGCTAAATCTAAAAATACAATTATCACAAAAGGAACAATATAGAAAAATTAGCCATTATCATTATTAATAAAAATATTTCAAAAGTAGTATTTTAGTGCTTTGTTTTGGGATTTCGCCGTCTTTTGATTTAAATACAATAAAAGCTTGCCAACCCTTATACAGGGTGTAACAAAACTCGATGTACATGCGGGAAACCAGTGAATCTACATCACATTTGGAGTCGATTTTGTAGAATAATTTTTTTGATTTGACCCTTAGTTTTCGAGAAAATTGGGTACGGAATAGATATTTTTTTTTTTTTTTTTGCAAATTGTTATTCAATATCATGTATTTACACAAATTAATACTATCCATAAGGAAAGCAAAATTAAAAAACGCATTCTAATAAGAATTTGAGCAATTTTACTTAATCTGCCATACTTATGAAAACTTTTATGATAAGAAAAAAAAAAATATTTTAAGCTCAGTTTAAAAGTTAAATTACACAATCGTCTCCAAATACGATGTAGATTCACTGGTTTCCCGCTTGTACATCGAGTTTTGTTACACCCTGTATATTGGCGATGTTTAGCTAATACAATTTCAGTAAGTTTTGTAGGATTTACATATTAATTTGCCGACCAGGAGTCTATTCTAAATATGATAGTACTATGCTAGGGCAATTTGAATTTGGAACTCATGTTCTGCATAGTATAACAATAATTTCTATAATAACATATATATAGTCTACCCCGTAATACGAAATTAGATTTAGGAACGTAAATTCTACTTACACACACTTTTGGTGTGCATATATGTATCTATCTATATTCAATCGCATCAAAAGGCCAGAAGACCCAATAACATAGGGGAATAACATCAATCAGAAACAAACATGCCTTGAGAAAAGTCTCTTTCTCTTTCCAGAGAAAAGAACCTCCGTATCGTGAGTCCAGCGTCTTAGCTATTAGGCCAAAGACACACGAGTATAAGCATTTTTTTAAAATACATTAACATGCGTAAAAATATGTATATTATATTAAAGTAGTAAGTAGTAAATATGTACATTAAACTATTTTAAAATAACCTAATGCTCCGGATTTAATTTTTTAATATTTTAATAAATAATAATAAATCTTATCATTAACAATAACATGTCTGCCATTCAATTAAATGCAATTATATATTAATAAGGAAAAAATGTTATGAGTATCAAAACTATGAGTAATTGAAATAAAATCAGCCATGATTAATTACTGTAGTTATTTCGAAAATTAGACCAAGGCTTTTGCAATCATTATATCATATTGCTCAGCAAATTTCCAACAGTTTTGTAGCTTTCGTACCAATTATAGTTTTGGTACTAATTATAGATTACGTTGTTTTTTGGCATCAAGATTATATCACGTAGTTATAATCGGCCTCCGTAGCGTAATGGCTAAGATGCTGGACTCACGATACGGAGGGTTCTGGATTCGATTCCCGGTGGGAAGACAAAAAAAATAGGAAAAGACTTGAAAAGACAAGAAGCATGATCAATTACAAGTGCTCGGAATAATCGACAAGTGCGTGCATAAGAAGATGTATGAATGTGGAGGAAGCAAGAGAATTATGCCCGGGTGGTGTGGCGTTCTATCTTCTGTCTACCCCTGAAATGGCGTGAGGAATAGTTCATTAGTTAGTTGTGGCTACTCGAACAAAAACTGCCATTACTTGCCTCGAATTCTCTATACAAATATATCAGTCCACATAAAGCTCACAATTTCTCATCAAGTTTGGCTTTCTGTATAGAAACGTAATTATATAACCGTATTAAACTATTATACACATGCAATTGTGAAATTTGCAACCATCAACATGGACCTTTGTGGCTTTTGCTAAATTAAAAATAATCGTAGGGCTAGAGGTAACCACTTTAATGTGGCTTAACACGCTATGCCATCCCATCCTACAGGAAGTATACTAGAATATTCCATTTGTCTAGAAAATGGAACAATAGATGTTTTTGTGGGCAGCTGTTTTTGTGATGCTAATCCAGAGCCTCTATTCTCTTTAGTTATCGCGCAGCTTTCCACGTTTATCACGTTTTGTGATAATCGACTTTTCTCTACAGAAATTTTAATGTTCGAATCGATTTTCGCCTGCAGTATGCTCGATTATCCATTAACTTTACAAACGACTACTATTACTACTACTTTCCCTTTCCCTATAGGGCACTGTATCGGTACACCAAGTGCAGTGATTCTTGATCATTTTTATAACGCGAAGGTAAGATTATCAGTCATATGCTTTAGTACTAGTCTGAGGTATCACACATGAAATATTAATATGAAAATCACTTGTAAATAAATATTTCATGTTGGCACCCGACGAAAATCGAACCAGTGACAGCCAAATGAGCTTCTACTAAGGTACGAAGCGGATTCGTTATATAAAATTTGCCACATTTATGAAAGAAACTAGATTTTAGTTCGCGACAGCCACGTGATGAAGCCTGGTTGTGAAAAAAATAACGAAAGAATACTCCACGGCTCAACGCGTAAAAAGGCTAATTCTATTTTTATAGTTTATTATCTTTGTCAATTAAATTAATCAATTTTCAATCTGTGTTTGCCCCATATGGAATTGAAACAAGGGCGGACACACGTAAGACCAAATCCATGCTAAGAGTCTTGGAGAGGAAAATTCTAAGATGTATCGCCGGGATAACTCCGAGGGACAGGATCAGAAAGTCCAGGATGTCGTCAGATGGGGAAGAGAAAGAAGAAGAAACTGGCATGCACATTTTGAAAGAATGGATAGTAGAATACCCGAATTCGTGATCCTGGTCGCCGACTTCCTGGACGACCTGAAAAAAGATGGAGAGACAGAC
Source organism: Micrasema minimum (assembly GCA_022494985.1). Taxonomy (NCBI): domain Eukaryota; kingdom Metazoa; phylum Arthropoda; class Insecta; order Trichoptera; family Brachycentridae; genus Micrasema; species Micrasema minimum. Next base: position 128,896 of record JAGVSP010001778.1, read on the forward strand.
AGTTGAGAGTCGAAGAAAAATAAGAATTTTCAATCAGTTAAGAAACCCAAAATAAAATCGCTATAAAAAACGAGCTAACACACAACACTACTATTTTTGCAAAGGAAATGAATTACTGAATAAAAGTCATAATATATGTGAATGTTCATTTTATCAAAAAGGAAATATGTGCATTTTAGAAGAAAAAATATGCTAAAAACTAAATCCTTCATTTGCACGAGCGATGTCTTTTGGGCCCGGTCCCTTTATACGAAAATAACGAAGGCTTTCGAGGAATAAAAAGGCTTTTTCTGTGTTTATTTTACCCTCGGAGTAGGTAGACGAACACAAATAAAACGTATTCAGAGCTTTGAGTTTTGTAAGGTTCCTGGTTAAACATTTGACTGCTGAGCAAGCAGGATTGCTAAATAAACCTTATTACGTTGTACTGGTTTCGGGTAATGGTTAACTGTTTAAGTGAACAAAGGTTTAAGAATTGGTCTCTAAGGATAGCAGTTTAATCATTTCCTTAAGAAGGAGGCTTTTGGCCTTTATGCCTAACATTTACATGAATTTACCGAATTGCATTCTATTAAAGTAGTACTGAAATTTCAGTCCATGATATTATACAGACACCGCATATTTGAAATTAATGGATGTGGTTTTGAATTTTGGATATGGTTTCTTAAATGCAACTTTATTAATTGAAATTGGCACTGACCAAGGTATAATAATAACACTGACATAATCTTTGTTGTTGTTGAACCGGGTTGTGGCCTAGTGGTAGATTCGGGGATTCCGGATTAGTATCTCTAGGTTCGAATCCCACTCCAGCACAACTAGTTTCCTGCTTTCTGGGACAGTTATTTCCGACTGTTTGAAAGCAGCCCAAAATTGAAATATTTTAGTATATCATAAGAGCTTAAATGTTCCTTTTCTATATATTTTTTTTAAAACTATTTTTTTTTTATAAGGCTTCCAATATTTACATAATAAGCCTTATCAGCTATTGGCAAAGTAGTCAAAAACGAATTTATTTTATTTATAAATGCATACATACACTCTTAACGCCTTTTATAAGATACAAAACATATAATATTAACATTATATTTTAAATATTCCATTTACATTTTACGTTTATACATAATAAGTACGTGAGGCTACTATCTAAATAAACAGGCCCGCCCGTTTCAAGATAGAAACAGAAGTTGTGTTAGGTATTATGTGGTAGTAAATGGAGTTACAATGCATTCCGCATGCATTCCTTTTACGTTGCATATGCCGCATATTTTATTTATTGAAGTTATGATGATCAGTCTTACGCTTCAGCCCCAGTCCAAGATATCACATATAAAATATTTTATGTATAAAATATCATTGTTATTAATACGGCGGCCTCTGTAGCGTAATGGTTAAGATGATAGACTCACGATACGAAGGTTCAGGTTCAAATCCCGGTGAGAAAACCAAAATTAAAAAGTGATTTTTCTAAAGCCTAGGTGTCAGTGACGTTGTTTTCTCTCCGTAATTGGGCCTCCTGGCCTGTTGAGATGGTTAAATAATTAAAATAAAATTTTAAGTTAAATACTGAATCATAAAGCGACACCGTGGGTGTATCTTATTAATCATTGAAAATCAATATTTGACCTATTGTGTTATAAAAAACATGCTTGAAGTAACATGCTTGAAGTAACATGCTTAGATGGAAAATAAATTAAATGACAAAATTAACATCGACTTATTTCAGAACGTTTTTTTTTAATTGTGTACAACAATGAAATCCCGATCAACAAAAAAATATTGTACCCTTTTTCAATCCCTAAAAAATATTTGACCCATAAAGGGTACCCGAGATTCTTTTGTGAAATTTTGGGGAATATTGCGGGCAAAACATATCGAATAAGAAACAAAAAATACTTACAAAAAACTCAGAAAAAATCAATAGCCCATAATATAAGGGCTTTAGAAAGGGAATCGAAAAAGTGTTTAAGAAATTGTGTGTGTGGCAATTTCTATATCGCGTTTACTGCTGTATCATGGCTGAATTGGGTATTTCTTAAGAGGAGGGGTAAGCTTTGTTATTATTCCCTCAAACCGAGCTTTTTATGAAAGATAAGAATTTCATGATTAAGTTGGCATTTATTTTATAGAACTCTAAATTTTAATATAAAAAACAAACTAGATTTTTACTTCTTTCAAACTTTGATAATGCCCTTATAAAACGAAAATTATTATTATTATTATTATGGATTATTTATTAAGCGCCATTTTTGCGAGAAATCACCTCAAGGGCGCTGTACATTCGATATTCTTAATTAATTCCATTCCCAATTTATGAATAAAGGATCTGAGACAACGATTATTTAAGAATGATACTAAATCTATACGTAGGTGAAGTACTGAGCCCCAATTCGTCTTGCAGCTACAAAGCGCATGGACGGTTGGAATTTCAGCTTCACCCACGTACAAATTAAATTCAAACAATTTTACTAAAAACGCGATACTAGTGAAATACTAATTCTACTGATAGCAGATAGAGTATAGAATCCAGGTCATCTCGCACGATATTGAGTGGAAAAAATACAATAAAAATATAACCAAAAATATGGTTTGATTTAAATATATCATAAAAATTTCAACTTACACGACCAAAAGTCTCGCTTTTTCAAAGAATCCAGCGAGGTTCAAACTTGTTCTTGAAAATCAAGCAATTTAAGCAAATAAGGCTGTACTTACTTACCACGGAGTTGAAGTTCGGTTACGGGATTATTAAAGACAAAACCAGAACATCTGGACATAAACACTCATCGACCATCTTCCTGCATATTTTATTATTGTTATTATATGCATTATTACTGCATCGGTACACCAAATGCAGTGTAGGTACTTTGATCATTAATTACAAGGAGGCAAGATGAATAGTCTTTCACTTCATCGCCAGTCCATGGTATCACAAATGAAATATTTTACATTAAATAAATATGTCATTAAAAAACTCTCGAGCCTGAGTTTTTCGTGATATTATCCCATTTTTGTTATTTGTCCTATTTGAGTTTTCTTAATAGTGTATTGAAACTCACCCCTTAAAATGACTACAAAAATGAGGCGTATTATTTGTGTTTACACAGCGCCCGCGTGGTTTTGGATTTAACTAGAAAATTGAACGAAAATAAATCAATGAAAAGTTACCAACGCGCTTTAAAAATTATTATTTCTATGAAGTTACCGTTTTGCTGGTAACGCTAAATATTAACGCTAACGGACTTTTCACACCTGCCGTTTTAAATAAATGAATTAATAGATACATAAATAAATCAATAAACATATTGATTTGGCCGAGTTTTGGTTTCTCAGAGCTTGCTGGGATGATTTTATACTGTTCATTCTTGTGACAAGTTGCCCTAGTAAATCCTTGATTCCTACTCCCATATTCCTTTTGTCTATGCCTTCCTCTATCCCAAATTCCAACATTATCTGTGGTAGTATCTTTTGCATCATCGCGGGTAATCTAAAATTTTATATGTAACATTGTTATTTGGCATCCGTCAAAAACCGCACGCCTCGTTTACGCATCTCAACCGCATCGCATTGCATCGCAACTCTTTAAACAAATCATCAAGTGTCATTGTGTTTATTGTAAATCTTGTGTGCTGTTTTGTGAAATTATTGAAGTGTAGTGCAGACCAGATTTTCCTGTTCCATCATCCATCTTCCAAGGTAGGGGCAATTTTATATTGAATTGATTAGTGTGGGTCTCCTGGCATTGCTTGGGAGCTGGATTTCGTTCTGCCTCCTTTTCTCGCCTTCATTTGATAATTAAATTTCTTTCCCGCATCAGCGGCTCTCGTGGTTCAAATTAAAGTCGACAAATGTGCTTTGCCGCACCACTTATATTTAAATAAATATATATATGTGTATAAATAAAATAAGTCAATAAAAATCAATACAATACATTTTTTTTATTTGTTAAAGGTAAAGGGACACATTTCAATAGACATGTAGTATCAACAAGACACACAAAAAAATACGGACGTATACCTACCTACATAACAAGCGAACATAAATAAACTATCTCAACAAAGTATTGTTTATGTTGTTTTTTATGAGTGAAATTAGGTATTGGTAAAGGTTTTTATTGAATTTTGCATTGGATTTTTTAATCAAAAAGTACAAAGATGAATACAAAGTAACGTATGTACCAAAACAACAGAAAATTGGTAGTGTTTCCAAACGGCACAATAAGCTATTTGTAGCGCTCTTAGAACCTTTGCGAGCTTTGTAAGTTGTATGTTGCTGAGCGGAAGACCGCCGCGGAATCGGAAATCTGCGAGAAAATGCCTTTTCTTTTCGTATTCCGCAAAGGCCTAATCAGAGCTTGTAATGGAAAACAGTACAAAGAAAACTATGATCAAAACTGCGGCGATAAGCTAAACTAGTAGCGCACCCAGGATTTGGTTAAACATTGGAAATATTCATTTAAAAAAAAAAAAATTGGTTGATAGATGGTTGATAGGTTGATACATTAGCTTAGCATCGGTAATCCAGTAATTTGTCTACAAGTGTACACATTCAAAATGTTGTCAAAAATAATATTTTTTTTTTTAAACTTTAAGAGCGGGTACGCATTAGGCGCTTCTAAGGGCTTAAGTTTTTGGTAACAAAGAGAAGCGCGCGCTTGAATGTGTACACCTTTGAGTGACCTCTGTATCCTTAAAACGCGCGTAAGCAAAGCGCGCGCTTAAAAGCGCCTAATGTGTACCGGGTATAAAAGAAAACTTGAAAAAATGCACTGTTTTATTTGTTTTCATAATAAATTATTATTGTCGATCGAAGAAAGTTTAACAGGCCTTCATTATTTAATCAAAAAAAGCCTGCAAAACAGATGACAATTTACTAAAATCCGGTGAATTTCTTTTACCCAATGTTGCTTGGATCATTGGTACACCAAGAGCAATATCTTGATAATGTATTACACGAAAGCAGGATGATTATTCTTACCCTTTAGCGCCAGTTCACGGTATTGTTGCTATGACTATGCATTGCGCTCGAGAGGCGCATGTTAAAAAAAAAACCTTAATACAGAAGACTGCTGGTTTTTGTTACTTTTTGTAAAGGGTTTTCAATATCCTACATATTTTTCTTAAAATAAAAAATAAAAACAAACATTTATGTTTTATTTACTTATTAATAATATGAAAATTCACTTAGATTTTCAAAAAATATAAAATTATTTTAATTTATTGAATAAATAGGTCTTAAATATTGTGCGCCTCTCAGGCGCTCAGGCGCTAGTTTATCTTTTCAGTACCATAAAATAAGGTTATCTCTCTAGGGTTAAGAAACCGGGCTATTTGGTGGGGAGTGAGCTCTTTAACTTATTCCTGCATTTCCTGCATACTACTACTTTCCTTTATCCGCACCCAACGGTGCATAGGGCACCACATCGGTACACTAAGTGCAGTGATTCTTGATCAATTCATTACATGAAGGCAAGATGATTGATTGTCTTCTGGCGTGGTCAATCAAATTCAGACTGGTCATGCTCTAGTCTAGAGGTCAAATATTTTACGAATCGTTTTGGCGGAACTTTTTTAAAAATCTTATATAACTAACTAACTAACTAACCATCACGCCATTTCCCCGTAGGGATAGGCAGAGAGGATAGAACGCCATACCACTCTGTCCTGACAGACTTCTTTTGCTTCCTCTACATTCACACATCTTCTCATGCACATACGCCGATTATTCCGACTTTTCACATGACCACATTCAAGTACTTGACGTACTTGGTCATGCCATGTCTTTCTCGGTCTTCCGCGGCTAGCCGTTCTTTCATCACTCATTCGCTCCACATGACCAAACCATCGTAAAAGCCCTTTCTTAATGTTGTCGATAATGCTTATCTCAGCCTTGCACTCTGTTCTAATTTCGACATTTGTACACCTATCATACATAGTCTTACCACACATAGATCACATTTCAACAGCATTCAGTCTACTTTCATCCTTCTTTTTCCAACACCACGGTTCACTACCATACATAAGGGTTGGTACCAGAACTCCGTTGTGTACTGCCAATTTTAATCAAATAATAAAATTAAAAAATCTTAAGTGATATCGATTTAAATCGATATGGATATTTTTATAGCAAAATTTACATACCTACCTAGCTCCTACAGGTTGCTGCGTACTCTGACCCACTTCTAATGCAGTCTGCAAGGAGAAAAATGCATTTGAAATATGTTACTGCTGAAGTTTTAGCCACAACCCGTTTCTAGTTTATCTATTCAGGAACTTATTATTTATTTATTTTTATTTTATTTCATTGTTTTTACGCCATAGGGCTTTTACATAGACATTTTTATATGATTACACAGTAGGTAGCTATTCATTACCGCCAGAGATGGCATCCAGACATTGTTCCCTAAAATGCACTAGATTTGTGCTGCAAACATCATTGTTAGTATACTTGTTAGCCAGTACGTGCATTTTTCGTATCGGTAAGTTAGCACTGTAATTGGTCGATGATTGGCTACAGTAAAATAGTGCATAACTACGGGTAACTCGACCAGGCACTCGTATACTGATTGAATTTGTTAGTTGACAACAATCAAACATAGATTTTAATACTCTGAACAGAAAGAGCAAAATCATTTAATATTCTTCTATTTTCTAATGTTTGTTGGGGATGGGAATATTTAATTAAAAGTTAATAAAGCGCAAAAGGACTCTTTCAATGTTCTTTACACGAACCCTGTAATAAGGAGACCAAATGATATTCAACCACCCACCACCCTAATGAAATCTCTATAACGCTGGTATAATTATTAATTCTCTAGTTAATTACACTCTTGTAAGTAGAGTTCTGATGTAACGTTATATTCAGTACATCCACATACATATATATTATAAGTTTATAGTGTTGGAACTGTGTATCCGGGGGAAACATAAGTCGCGGATATGTAGTTGTGCGGCATGCTATAACTTGGGGGTAGTTGTTCCTATTGACGCCATTTATTACACTGGTCAGCAGTCATTTTGCTGCCGGGGTGTTTGGTGTTGATTTTTTATGAATTTGATGTCCTGAATCCAAATATGCTATTAGTTATTGCCTGGAAGCTCGCGTTTCTGAGATAAAACATCTGAGTGAAATACACGTTCTACTATTTTGAGCTTAATCCGTGGATCAGATACTCCTTCAATTTTGAAGATGGAGTGGAGGTTTTACATATTCATAAAAAGGGGTTTATATTAAATAACTTAGAAATTCTATAAAAATCAAGAAATCTGTAAAGGAAAAACCGAATATAATTAATAATCAAATAAATCTAAGCAATAGTCCCATTTTCAACGTATTTCCCCTCTGCGAAAATCCCTCCCCCCCTCAAACTCTCTACCCCTATCCATGCTCTCACCCCTCCCCAATCCATAGTTCCCCCCCCACCCCCACTAATTAGATGCAACTTTGTATTTTAATGTTAGTTTTGTATTAGCTCTGATGATGGTACGGTGGTACCGAAACTAGTTAGTAAGACCTCAATTCAAAAGTGAATAAAAAAACAAAGTGATTTTTATTTTATTTAAAAAACTGATGAAAATTAATCACGAAGAATTTTTTATTATTAGGTATATTATTTTTAAATTTCGTTTACTACTATTGTATTATTATTTTTATTTATTTATTAATTTTCATACGTTTTTTACTTAATCACTGGTCAGAATCCGTGATGAGGTATTTATTTCTTCATATTATATGCTTGTGTTTTTTAAGGTTGCACATGAGGTCAGCAAGTTAGAAAATGTTTTTGTGTTTTCAAAATTATTGTAACTTTAAAAAAAAAAAACATTTTGCGCGAAATATTAAAATACACTTTTAATCTCGGTTTTAGGTGACTTTACCGTGGTTACAGGGTAGTACGGTGTATTTTAGTGCCTCGAAATGTAGTTCAGACACCGCAATATGTTAACACGGTCACTTTGGCCGCCAGTTTGCCAACTCAACAGCCAAAATATTAAACCCACTCTATTAATAGGGATGTTGCACTTTTAGCATGTTGGGTGCATTTATATTCAGTTTCAAAAGCAGAAATGAGAGCGATTTCAGGTCATATTTATGAAAAGGTATTCCGGATATAAAGGATGTATAAATTTCATGATAGGATGCAACCACCCAAAAGGTTGAGTTCAACTTGAAATTTTAATACACGAATTTGATACTCAAAGTTACATATTAGCCAGACTGCAATTAATTGGTTATTTACATATTTTATTATAAAGCACAATACGGTATTAGTGGTTTATTTTGATAAAATTGAATCACAAAAATACTAATACAAATAGAGAGAAAATAATATAGCAAAAAAATTAAAAATAATAGTTAGGAAATCTTAAATAAGCATTTTCGACAAAATTAAGTAAGGTCTTTTAAAATGGTTCGGTCATGTAGAGTGAATGGATGATGAAAGAACGGCTAAAAAAATATATGATGCGACTGTGTCTGGGTGTAGAAGTCGAGGAAAGCCGAGAAAAACATGACATGATCAAGTAAAACAAGTGCTTGAAAGTGGGCATGTAAGAAGTCGGAATAATCGACGTGCATGCATGAGAAGATGTATGAATGTGGAGGAAGCAAGAGAAGTGTGCCAGGACAGAGTGGTGTGGCGTTCTATCCTCTCTGCCTACCCCTTCGGGGAAATGGCGTGATGGTTAGTTAGTAAGTTAGTTAAGAAATCTCCTTATTCGAAACATGGAAAAATTACAATTACAACGTGCATTAAATAAATCACTTTTAAAAAATTACAGTACTTGAACTCTGGACCTTTTAACTCCCTGTCAGGTGCTCTATTCGCTAAGAAAAACGTTATATCTTTCTCATGATTTGTTAAATATAAACATTGAGTGTTTGGCATTTTTAATTAACGCTTCAATCCCGGATGCATAATGAAAAAAATTGATTTATAAAAATAAAAGCTCAAAAGGCGCACCAAAGCTGGAAAAAATGTGTTTTGCCCTATACTTATAACATATGACCATTTTGGTGTCAACTTTAGTTATCCTGATAATTGAAAAAAATAGATTACAATTTATTGACATTCAGAACTCATTCCTATACCGCTCATGCTCAAACTTTAATACTTAGTTTCTTCAACCAAATAGATATTAATAACACGAGTCTATCAATTTTTAAAAAGGAACTCCTAGAAGTGTATGCCCAACACCCACAAATCTCTTAATTACTTTTGCTTCTTAACTTCATAACTTTTGCTATACTGCCTACCCCCCTTCATTTTTCTCGAAATTATCAATTAACGTACCCCTAGTGTTATATAAATTTTACTTTCTTTCTTATCTTTACTTTACTTTAATCTTAACTTTCCCTTCAATATTTTTCTAAATATGGAAACTTTACTGGTCTATTCACTTATTTTTACTATCATTACAAATGTTACTATTTTAATGTACTGTTTGTTTCCTAAATAAATGAAAATAAAAATAAAAAATAAAATCGCAACTGAGACGCGAAGTTCGAGAAGCTTTCGTAGCGTAATGGCTAAGACGCTGGACTTACGGTACGGAGGTTCCGGGTTCGATTTCCTGTGAGAACACAAAAATAAAAAGTGATTTTTCTCAAGCCTGGGTGTTTGTGACGTTGTGTCTGTAATAGGGCCTCCTGGCCTGTTGAGGTGGTTAAGGAAAATTTAAAAAAAATATCATATAATATGCTGAACTAAGTAAGTACCTAAATATAAAAAATAATTTAAAAAAGATCCATTCCGTATGAAAGGTACCATTTTAAGTTCGTAACTAATCTCAATACTTTTTCGGAATAATTCCTGGTTGGAAGAAAGAAGTAGGGTGAAAAATAAACAAAGTATTTTGGCGTTGAGGGAAATTGGATTAGTGGGTTATAAGTGGAAATATTAGATCAAGGTTAGCGGAAAAAGCCTCCTGTAACTTTAATATTAATAAAATATACATACATAGTTCTCTCTCTATTCGTGAAAGGTAAAATCGATTCTACTTGCGTGATAAAATAACATACTACACTTTGGCCACGGACGAATTCAACTCTAACCTTTGTGCGATGCGGCTGAAACTTTAAAAAAATTGAAAAATTATGTTCAAAATATATTGAGAATTAATGTTAATGTTAATTTAGGTAAAAAATTGTATTTAATTAAAACACAAAGAGTTCTTACACAGGTTTTTTATTAAAAACACTTTTGTCGTCGACGCGTTTCGTCTTATTAGGACATTTTCAAAACACGTGTTTTGCAAAACACACTCATGTGTTTTGAAAATGTCCTAATAAGACGAAACGCGTCGACGACAAAAGTGTTTTTAATAAAAAACCTGTGTTAGAACTCTTTGTGTTTTAATTAAATACAATTTTTTACCTAAATAAAAATGGAGTTCTACGAACTAACCTCAAAAACAATCAATATGTTAATGTTAATGTTAATAAACGTGTTATAAGCGTGCTGTTAATGAGTCACGAGCATCGTGTTATACTGTCTGGTGAGTCTACTGTGAACCACCATCTTTGACAGGTTATGAACAAGCTATAAACGTGTTATGAACAGGCTATGAACAGGCTATGAACGTGCTATGAGGAGTTATGAACGTGCTGCCAATGCACTGTAAATAGATTATGAAGATGTGAACGTGATGTGAACGCGATGTGAACGATCTCAACAAGATGTGAACGTGGTGTGGACGTGATGTGGCCGTGCTACGAACGTGATACGAACGTGTTGTGAACGTGATACGAACGTGCTATGAACTTGTTATAGTTGTGTCATAAACAGACTATGAATGTGCTTTAATCGTGCTATGAAGGTGTCGTGAACGTGCTAAGAAGGTGATATTATACAAAAATGAACATATATACGTACAAACTCGTCTTCAGTTTTTAATTGCGAATAATCAGTTATCTACTCATATTTCGATATATTCTAAGTTGGGCTATATCGCACCCCGAGTGCCAGGGTAACGCGACTTACCGCCCTCCGACCTACGCTATCATAATATATCGCCTTGAATTATAACTGTGTAGATAAGTTTATCATAATTCTTAGCAGTTGCTGAAATTACTGGCGATATTAGTTTCGTTTCGTTTCAGAAACAAGACGTTAATTCTGAAACGGTTACAGCATTATACCGGCCAGTTACAGAAAACAAGAGTCAGATCTCATTAACTGATAGAAAAAGGATTATTGAAAAATTACAGATTACATTGTTCGCTTGTAGACACAAATTGCCATAGAAAATTGTATAAACATTTTTAGGTAAGTTTAGGACTGGCGCTGAAGCGTAAGACTGATAACCTTGCCTTCATGTAACAAATTATCAAGATTCGCTGAACTTGTGTTTTAATGCAGTGCCCTATGCACCATTGGGTGCTGATAAGTGAGAGTAGTAGTAGTAGTAGTATTAGGTAATTGGTAACGGTCTTAATCATTTTATTACATGTAAGTAAGATGGTCAGTCTTACGCTTCTACGGCCAGCTCAGTGCCAGTCAAATACATGAAATATGCAAATATGCATGTATAAATAACAATCAATCATTATCAAGATACACTGCACTTGTACCTACTAACGGGGTGCTCTGTGCACTCAAGGATTGAAAGAAGGAAAATTCTCTGAAAATAGTATTATTTCCTTCTTGGCAGTCCAAGCATTTGTTGGAAATATTTAAATGGTTATAATTTTTTGGGGTTGCATATTATGATTTAAAAAAATGGTCAAAATTAGGCATTTAAACGTCAGCTTTATTTTCCTTTCATGCACGTTAAGCGCACTTAATTATAAATATAGTTAATCAATTAAATACGTTTTTAGTTTTCTGCCCCTGTAAAGTGCGTTTTAAGTTCATTACGGTAGTGGTAAATATAATTTTTAATAAATTTGACATGTACACGAAGGTAATTTAAAATAACACCATTGTTATACTTACTGAGTTACTGATAATAAGGAATTTAGAAACTCGTAATCAAATTTTTAAAATTATTTATTTATACGTGTATTATTTAATAACTCAAAAGCAATACATTTATTAAAATTATAAATTTTATTTTAATAAAAGTAACATTATTAATAAGTATGAACGTATTTATAAAAGGGTACGGTAAAAATATAAATGAATATATAAATGATATTATTGAAATCTCAACAGAGATAGAGACAGAGATAGAACTCTGGAAACAAATGTGGATTATCTAGGCATTTACAGGGCTTATGACCTGTCATTGGTTGGGTTAAGTGGCCACTTGATGTACTACAACATTCCCATTACAACATCATCTGATGGGCGGAATGGATAACCATATGTGACCAAAAAAATTGAAACTACTACATATTGAACTCGACTTCAACGCATCACATTACAGAAAATTTCTATGCTGGTGACATATGTTGAGAAGATGGTTAAGCATTTTTTGAAAGAATATATTAAAGTTAACATTATTATATGATTGAATTTAAGTGAATATATCAAAAAGACAATATTGTTATTGTATGATATGTATATGAGAACCACAAAATTTTGAGTATTTGCATTATTTAACTTGTACATCATACTATATTTGGTGTAGAGATGCAGTGCCCTATGCACTATTAGGAAGGTATTGAAAAAGAAGAAAAGTGTGATCTCCGGTATTTATTAGGACAATTTTTCAAAAGTTTGAAATCTACTACCACTACTCCCCCTTATCTGCACCCAATGATGCATAGGGCACTGCATTGGTACACCAAGTGCGGAGAATCTTGAAAGTTTGTTACATGAAGGCAAGATGATCAGTCTAACGCTTCTCCGCCAGTCCTAGGCATCACATATGAAGTATTTTTGTTCTCTTTGTACGCTTGCATAAATATATACACCGTGTCCCACGATGAGACCGCGAAACTCCGGAGGGTGATTGTTCATGGTATTCTGAGAAAAAAATCCTTATAAAAATTTTTGATCCGGGCATTTCCAATAATTAATTTTAAAAAAGTATTCATAAAAAGCGACGAGTGTAATACTGGCTTCTGTTTGAAGTGCTAGCGGCGGCGGGGTGGCGGTGGGCGGGGAGGGTGGTCCGCTCTGGTACGGGGAGGAGTGGGGGTCCGCTCTGGTACGCCTTGTACGGACATTCAAAATTCGAATTTCATATCTGAATCTTTAGTTTAAGTTTCAAAAATATGTGATTTCTTCGCGCTTATTGGTGCAGGTCACGTGGTGTGAGCCAGTTCAAAAATTGACGGTATTACACGCTTGAATTTTTATTCATATTTTAATATTTTTTTTAAGAAATTAGAATTGAGTTTTTGAAAAATTTTATTAAGATTTTTTTCTCAGAATATCATGAATAATCACCCTCTGGAGTTTCGCGGTCTCATCGTGGGATACGGTATATACGTCAACCAAAAAACTCAATTTCTGCATTTAGAAAAAATATATAATCTATATTTCACCTTTCTTACAATGAAACGACTTCTAAAGGCTAACTTGTAGAAAAAATAGGTCAGCTTATGTTCAATACACGAGAAATTTTTTATCAGCGGCTAGAGGTGCTTAATCGTAAGTTATAAGGGGGCAAGGTGATCGGTCTTAAGCTTCATATCGCCAGACCGATGTAATAAATTTCAGGAAAAAATGCTTCGTATTTATGAAAACGTATATTTTATATTATTGATATCCCAACAGAGACAGAGAAACTCTGGAAACGAATGTGGGTTATCAAGGCGTTTACAGGGCTTATGACCTGTCATTGGCTGGGTTAAGTGGCCACTTGATGTACTAAAACATTCCCCATTCCGCCCATCATCTGACAACCATATATGACAAATTTTTGAAACTACTATTATAAGTTGAATTTGTACAGAAGCTTCCACATTTGAGTTTTTTTTTTTGACCATTTTCAACATTTTTTCTCTCTGGTGACATCTGTTGAGAAGATTGTTAAGCATTTTTGGCAATCAATCTTTATTGGTGATTTGTCGTTAATAACATATTTATGATAAAGTGACAAAAGTTATGTTAGATCACAAGGCCCCAATGCACTTGGCCGCCATTAGCTTTGATCCCGTAAAAACGCATTTAATTCGCTAACGGAAATCTAAATTATTTTTAGATTAACGCGTTTCAGATTCGTTTCAGAGTCGTTTTATATTCATTTGCAATTCGAATAACCCAGCTTTAGCCTACATACAATTGCACAAAAGGCCACCTAGTTCACTAAGTCGTAGGATTTTTGTACCATAAGCTTTTACAGTACAAAACGAAGCCTTTTATATTTCAACTCGTAAAAAGTTCATTGAAATATATTTTAGATCGATCAGTGAAATATCAGGGTTTATACACCCCTTCTCTAACCTTTATTTTCCTTATCCATACATAATATTACAATTGAATAGTG